>DWPV01003729.1:0-14699 GCA_018251915.1 Urbanus proteus proteus
TTTGTAGAAACATATCTTCCTTCACTTTATATCCTTGAATATAATATGTATGTATGTAAATATTGATGATTTTAGCGTAGTGGTCACTACCGGTTTAACATAAGTTTCTATACTCAGTTTAAATATAGATATCTAAAATTCAGATATCTAAATTCATCATTTAAATTTTTAAATGATGAATTTACATATCTTATTTCTATGGAAATAGTTAATTTATAGTGTTATTTATTCATAAAATATGTACTAAGCTGAAAGATGGTAAAGCTAGTACAGTTTCACCAAGGAAGTACCACCGCCGCACCTCATTAGAAACAGATCTTGCGTTAAGATGGTATGGATGATGGCTCTTAACTTATTTACAAAACGATGACCTTAATCCTTAAGAATGATCACATTACACATCTGTTACTAATCAATATCAGGTAAAACTCCGTAAAATATATGGAGTCACAAACACATTTTCCATTACGAAATATAACTGAATAGATATTTCATACCTGTTTCCTTTGTACCTTATCATTTCTTTTCACGCTAAAAATAAACCCCTATAAATCTCAATCCTAAAATACTCCCATACAAAATCCTACCCGAGACGCTTTTATGGAAAATAAATTATGTATATGAAATAGGTGAGTGAAGCGCCGTCGTTCCCCGATCACGTTTGACCGATTTTTTAAGTTACGAAAATAACTTGTTTAGCAGTTCCATAGACGATGTAGGCTACAAAAACTGTTGTAAGAATTAGCACGTAATTCAGCTGTGAAACAAGTAATGTTTGCGTTATAACTGGCGTCTTGGCCAATGAAAAATCTAAGCGTTTTTATATTTTATATTTTCTTGCAAGTTTATGAAATATTTTTAGAAGTTAGGTGTACCTCTACATTGTTAAAAATAAACTATTACCTTTATGGGAAATGTTATTGTATCTAATATACCTACTAAACATTTTTTGTATCAGTGTTACATGTTTTAACTGTTAATTGACCAGGTTGATAGGCTTAAACCTAGGTCTTTTGAACGGACATGTGTGATAAACGAAATATAAAGTTAGTGAAAATATAAAAGTTTTAGGACCATAATATTTATATTAGTTACTCATTATCTATACGACAGCGCCTGATTGCCACGTCCATCGCACCGTTGTACAATGAACAATAACTTTTGAACAAAGCACTTGCATCGATTTTTCACCACACGTCTGTACCAGATATGTCATCACTCTACAAACAGTAGGCGAAAAGAACAATCTATTTTGAAAATATTTTTTGTGTACTTTTTAGAGATCTTTTGACTTTGGAAAATTTTTATATCCTTTAGCCATGGTATTTCTTTAGTATTGGGGGATGCTTAGATTATACTGGTCTATTCTATTTTTAAGTAGCTATACGTTAGTGGTTAACCTGATTTGGATCAAATCGTCCATAAGTCTTCAACTAGTTTGATGATTGTCATCCAATGATAACAATCGAATCATAAATCAATTCCACTATTATTCTTGAAGTTATGATTTAAAGCAACCAGAATCAAATATCAAATCAAATTACTACAATATACTTTTTACAAAATAAAAGCTCTGAAAGCATTGAATCGCGTAGCAGATGTTACCAATAGCTATTATGATTTTACCAAGCATAAGTTGCCCCAAAAGATCCTTCTGTATCTTTTATTATCCCGCTATTTGTTTAAGTGATATGCTGAACTTTTTATTATACCTTTTATCGGCAGGCACGCGTTAGGAATATAACTTCATACAATAATTCCCTTGCAAATGTCGAAAGTTATAACTGCTCCGAATAAATACTTATAGCATTAAAGTTACAATAAAAAGGACCCTTCGGAGGGTCCAAGTAAGAGGACAGTTGTTATTGTTCCTGTGAGTATATTTTTATCGACATCTGATACGTGCTCATCGATAAAACGTGCTACGATGACAAAGCGCTGTATTATTTATCGTCACCTATAAACGACATTTTACAAAATGTCGTTTATAGGTGCGAAGCTTTGCGAAGCAACTTTAATTACAAATTAAAGTGTGACGCGAGTAAAGCTCAGTTTTATATTTTAGTACAAAGCTTTCAATAAAGTTAGATTATTGGTTCAGCTTTAGTATACTTTATTCTAGTTTTAGTATCATTTTTATGTAAAGTGAAAAATACTTTACGACATATACAAGCAACTTACTCATAGTCGAAATATTCAACGTAGACTTTAAAAAATATGTGTTAAAAAGATATTAGAGATAAACTGTGTCATATTTTATACGGTGAACAATAATAGAAGAACCCATATTTGTAAATTACCTCTTTTTCCTGTTGATATAAGATGTAAGAAGAATATTTATAAGTGAATAAACACAATATACGCAATGCGACAAACACAAGGAAATCTTTTGATCTTATGAATTTGTAAACATTAGAAATATTTCATAGGGATCTTCATTTCATGGGGAATTACGAAAATATTTTTTTAGAACAGGTATGTAAAATAGAATTCTTCACAAGGTTCAATATCAAAAACTAATTAGATATGTTAATCGACTATAAATAATCACGATTATTTTCACGAAATATAAAAAAATAATAATGTTATGACACAAAATATACGCTGATAGTTGATTATTGTGAATTGTTAAATGAAAACAAATCGAAGATAAAAATAATACCATACAATACTCGTATAAATCTAAGCATAGATTTCTGTTTTTGACGATTACAAAATATTGACGATAAACACACCGGTTTGTTAGCGAGAAGCGTTACGAACACCATTCGTGTCCAATATCCACATTATCTTTTAGCAACAACAAAACAGATTACATACCGTTGAAAGCCAAAACAGACGTTGAATCCAGAACGACCCTTCCCGTAATTATAGCGAACCGTGCTGAAACTTGAAACGAATATTCGGGTGACCGTCCAATTTGCCAATCTCCGAATCGATACAAACCGTACTGATGAGAGAGAATACGAAGAATCGAAATAAAAATCGTGATGTTACGCTCTTTGTTTATTGGCTTTGGCGAGCTATTGTTGGTTGTAAACGCTGACGCTCACGTCAATACCAGAATGTACGAAAGTGCTGTCAATACGAGTAGTAAATCTAGTTTGTAACATAAATGTTATGGTACTAACAATAGTAACACTTTGTGATTACGTAGCAAACGGTCATGCAATCCCACTGATGTTACGCCATTGATACAGATACACATCTAAACCCATGTCTATAGGAGACAGTTATGGTTCGATAGCCTAGCTGAATACGATAGGGATAATAGTGACTAATATTAAGGCATATGTAGTATAGCTATTGTTTAGTTCATTTCATTTCATCTTCATCCAGCCTTTTGAGGTTTACTACTGGACACACACCTCCCTTAAAAGTGGCTCTTGTCTACAGTCACGGCGCCCGGTAGCGTGTTAGTGATGTTAACTACACAAATAGATGCTGCTGCCCATCTCCTGGATTTTGTTCCTTGATCGCCTCTACGTCTTTCACGGGAGACGGGAGTGGTGCTTTTTAAGATTGACACCAAATAGCACTAGCAATTATTTTGTTATTTCTAATTACTTAGTTGACTAATTAGAAATTATAATTAAGTCATGTTATGTAATATTAACTTATATTTTTTGACTAATAAGTATCTGTTTACATTTTAAAAAGTCATTTAGTTTCTTATAACATTTCAAAAAGTCATTTAGTTATCTATGTACACATTTAAATATGTTTCAATCGCCCTTGGGTGAGTGTATCCGCAGTAGTTCTAGATTGCAATCGGTCTTAAATTTCACGCTTCATTTCATTCCACGTGCTCTGCCAACAGAGCTCGTCGCTAGGTCCGTGTGGGACTCACGTGTTGTCTTGCCACTTTCCAATCTAGGTCCACTTTTGGAATGTGATTGCAGCTTTTATAATGTATTCAAACGACCTGCATGGCAGTCACCATACCTGATGTACAGTGTGTGTTAGGTTTGATCCTCGGCCGGCCAGATACCTGAAATGTTTGGATGTGTATCTATTCCTTTTGTGTAGTAAAATTTTCTGGAGCAAATACATTCTAGAGCATTTAACTAAAGAGATAGTTAACAAAGACTTGGATTTTTATTTGGTCTTTCATTGTTTCTTTGGTCAATCTTGACCTCACGTACTCATAAGATATTTTACAGACCTTACGAGGTCCTATTTATATCTTGAAGTTTTTTCTTCGAAAGTTTACCTGCCTGTAACTTCTGGCTCAGATGTGTAAAGATGTTGCACAAGTATCGGCAATTTTCGTGGTCCTCTTTAGAAACTCGATCTATAACATGAAACAAATATTACGTGTTTCACCATTTTTAATTTCAGAACAAGCAATTTAGTAATAGCGAATTCGGAAACCTATGTATTTATTAGGTATTAAATAGGTAGGCAGCTGTTTAGGACATAAGCAAGTGTTTAATTACATTGCATGATTGAATTGCTGTAGGTTTGTTGATTTGATCAAATCATTCAGGGACGCGATAGTATTGAAGCATCCAACCAAATTATGTTCAAACAGGTATCAGAAACACCTACGCAACTACATTCCAGTAATTAGTAATGAACACTTGAATTAACTGTGTGGTTCTTCAATATGGTAGGTATATGTTAATTGGTAGGCTGTACGAGAAACTCAAAATGATTTCAGGCAGAGTTCCTAGATATTTTCTAGGTAAGCAGATGGATACGGTTAAAAAATCTTTTCATAAATTAAATTAAATATTCACGGCAAATATCAATAAAATGTTTATACTAGGTTTCACTTAAAAAAATTTAATTATTTCGAATTGATTGAGATAAAAATAAGTCATGGTAATACACATATATGTATTTCTGTAAAGTACTTATAATGTAAAGTTTTAATAAAAGCAGATAAATTATAATACAACGACTAAAGGTTGACCTAAAATCAAATTTAAATGGAGTTTTATCGGAGTTCGATCAACGTGTATTGTTACGGTTTAGTTAGAATATGTGTACGCACGTGTGGTTGGCACACGCTTAGTGCATCCCACAACAATGGCCTCCAATATCGGGTTGCTATTAAAACCATTAAAGCAAAATCTGTTTTGTTACTAAATATAACTGGAAAGTATTAAAATATTACGTAAAATTATTGTTGCTGCAAATAATTGTTTTGAGTTTCATTAACACACGGAAAAATTATAAATGAAAAATTATTTTTACTATATCCTGCAATCTATTGCTGATTTAAAACCAGAATTGAGTTTAGATACAGATTACCTAAACTTTTTTACAGATATAGGTATTTAACAAGACTTGAAGCAATTGTTTCTTTTATATTGAACTAAAATACTAAACTATATGTTAGAAAATAAACTTACCAAACTATATCTTAGAAATATCAGTTTGATAAAGTGAAAGCGGCAGGTATTTATGAAGTAGGGCAATAAATTAACCGCAGATATAAAGTTCATTCTGAACAAAGAGCTCTAATCCGGATCTATTCGCCGTCCTTCAGAAGCAATCGGTAGAATTAAAGGATTTACTCAAGTTTCTCCATTAACGGCCTAACCATAGAAACTATCTCTGCGTTTTGTCGGAAGTTTTCGTTTTAATTGTGTGTCTTTTACTATAATTATGTAAAGTATGACTATATATTTACAGACAGATGCTGTTTATACAGACAGGCAGTAGCTGTTTCAAGCAAGACTAACGTCAAGGTATCTCGACTGGGGATTTTACATAAGAAATAGTAACGATTGCGCAGTTTACCCGATGGTAGGTATGTGGTCACTGATGCCGATGGACATTGTACTTCTTTAAGACCTCATAGAGAATAGATATTCTACGTGTAACCGATCACAAATGCGTTGCTACTTATAAGAATTACCTACGATGTAATTATGTAAAATATGTGTCGAATCCATACAATAAATACCAGGCATCATATTCATACTGCTTTTTGGGCATAAAACAATATAAAATATATAATATTATTGGTACAAATGTATGCGATAACAGCTACTATAAAAGGAAGAGAATAGAACGAAATATTTCAGTCCATTATTATTCTGAGAGCGACCACATATATCTTTTCTTTTATCTGACACTGGAATAATTACTCGACCTAGATTCTAATTAACTTAAAAAATAAGCAATAAATTATAACGTTATCTTTTCAATGTAAATTCGAAGCGGAAAGAAGGGTGGCTAAAGAAAAGCTTGGACGTTGAATTTGATACAACCCTTTATATTAGAAACGCTCAAAAAGGTTCTACAAATAAATCTTGGAAGGGTCAGGTCATGTATGATAATGGGGTCGTTAAGCTTAAATTTACAACATGGTCTCATACTCAGTTTCAAGTTTTATAACTCGTGTGATGACTCATACTTGATAAATTAATTTCTCGCACACTTTGTGTTCTTACAAATTGTTTTATTGGGTAAACACGATACCTATAACGAAAATGAAATAAAAAATGTCTGTCTGTCTGTTTGATTGAGCTAATCTTCTAAACGACTGGACCAATTTTGACGGGACTTTCACTGGCATATAGCTGAAGGCTAAGGCTACTATAATTGTTGATGTTTAGATAAGTATTCATTTTTACTTTTTTAACGCGGGTGAAACCCCGGGGAGCAGCTAGTTTGTAATGAAATATAATCCATCAACGACTAGATTTAATTACTAGTAGTTAGTAGGGTTTAAAGGGGACGCAATCGTCCTGCGTTTAAATGTTGAGTATTTGTGGCTGACTGCAATTATTTCCAAGCCTTTATTTAATTTGCTTTGTAAGTTCGTTAGTATGTGTGGGTAAAATCGTGCAACTGAATTTTAAACTTGTTAACCCCATCCGACTCAGCTGTAATTATTCTAGATACATTGGGCTTAGAAAATATGTACCTTGCACCTTGCACCTATAAGATGATGTTACCTTAAAGATGCCATTCTATATCTGATCTGATAAAATCCCCAATAATCGATCCGATTATTTATAACACTTAGTCATGATAGCAGTTTTATGAGTTACGTACTTGCCCTACACTGTCCATCCCTACCATCTATCTACTATATCTATTACAAATTCATAGGTATTTTTGACATAGAGAAGAAACCGCCTGCGACATAACACATTAATAGAGTTCTATGTGGATTATGGTGACCGCACGACATGTGGTTCCATAAAATTGGGTAAATCTCTTGTACCGTGCGTGAGGATTTATAAAATAAATGGGTTTGTTCGCAATAAGCCGACATAAATAATATCTCACAGAAGTTACAGAATAAAAAAGAAACGTGCTAGTTGTTTCTATTACGTACGCATATTCAATAACGTTTACAGTTGGTACACTTTTCTGACTGAAACGCAGTAGTGTTAGTAGATTTCTAGGGAAAATGAATATAGTTTGTGTGAAACTGTTTTTTTTCAACATATGAATAACTAGCTGATCCTCGCGGCTTCACCCGCATTAAAGAAGTAAAAAGGCGCACTTATTAAAAATAAGTGATATCCCGCGCTCTACGACAGCGTTCGCAAAGGCGTAGAGCGCGCGCTAATGCTTAAAAAAAATGAGTAGCCTATGTTACGCCTTAGACTTTCACCTATCTCCCTGTGAAAGTCTTGTCTAAATTGGTCCATGTGATAAGAAGATTACCTCAGCCAAGCAGGCAGATAGACAGAAAAATGTAATTTCATTTTTGTTATAGGTATCGAGTATACTTTCATATGGAATGAGTAGAAAGTTGTTATTTTTAAATCACTAACAGACACTTCAATTTTATTTATTAGTATGGAAGATATAAATAAAAGTGCGCTAAAATATTCTTAGAACAATGGTTCCATACGTAGAATGTCATAGATGCGGTGTCACAGTTGAAAACCAAAACGACCATATGTAAGTCAGTCGACATACCTATAGGCACATTATACACCCTTCCGCTGAATCGTAGAACTACTCCATGCTAGAAATATGTATAGTTGTAGTACACAATATTCTATTACACTATGTAGGGATGAAACTCTAAACCGTTGCAAAGGAGCATTTACCCCTTCATCCTCATATAAATAAAGTAGGTAGATCTATCATTGCTAAACAAAAAATGAAGCCATTTTTAAAATGGTCGGGTTATAAAAGTGATTATGTGAGCGTAAATAAACTAAAGGTAACTGACAAGAAGCTACGCTAGTTTTGTGTGTGTGCGTATAAATACATGAAAGTAGCGTAGTTTTGTGGCTTTACTCAAATACAAGGCGGTGAGTAATCTACCTATTTTATTTATCTGAGGTGTCTTGTGGTAATTTCGGCCTTCCAAGTCGGAGATTTCATTTGAATTACAGTCATATGTTAATATTTTTGTTAGTAATTGATGTTTTTTATAGTAATTGACTGTTGTTTGTGAAAACAATTTTTATTGCCAAATTATTAGAGTAAAGGAAAAATATTTACGTAAGTTAAGAATATTTCTTAGCTTTGTATTAAATATTTAAGGTAAAATAAACTAGGTAGGAAACCCAAAATGAGAAAGGAGAACGGTAATTAAAATAAAATATAAACGCTAACTTGTGTCATTTTCTTATATCTATTATTAAACATTATTTGTCGTATTTGAATCACAATAATCCTAAAACATTTAAAACTATTATAATCATATTTACTAACCAAAACAAGTCCAAAATCAGTCCCTAAAAATGATAGATGGTATCTTAAACTCAAATATCAACACCGTCATTATTTTCAACTGGTAACAATTTGTCATCCGCCCTATGATGAGTGGTCGAACGCGCCTCCTGTTGACAAAACTTTATTACCGAAAATTAGACAATATTGCCCCAAAAAGGCCATATTTTTTTATAAACCCGCGTTACCCCAGTTTAAATGATCCAGTTGTGACCCCAAAATACAGGAAAGGTGACAATGAAAACCAGAAATTCTAGTTCTGGTATTAGTTCGTAATAATGGTTCGAACTCTGATCGGGTTTGATTCACAAAATAAAATTACATTAATAAACGCCGTGGCCACGTGCTATGAACGGGTGAATGAAATTACACAACTTTTATGTAATTTATTAACGTATTGTAATTGTAATGTAAGACTTGGTGGAATAAGTGTGTTATTTTTGCGTTGTGAACGTTTTTACGAACTGCTCCAAAATCAATACTTTAATTTAGCATTCATTTTTCACTAAACATTTATAAAATTGATTTAATTTTATTTTTTTATATTTATAAAATTACCGTATTTCTCACATACATTAATAAAAATCTTCAAATTTTCATTCTAAAAAATCCAAAACATCCCAACATTACTGCTGCAAGTACTTGTCGAAAACTAGTGGCAGTTAATTATACTTATACAAAGCAATAGTAGAATCTAAAACTGAAGTGACACATGAAATTAAAAATGTAAAGTTAGAATGTTAAAACAATGGGCACTCGACCGGCCGCTGCAGACGGGGGCTCTCCGAACAATGGAAACATTGTAGCGTCCATTTTAAATGAACAAAATGGCCGCCGTTCCAAATTCAAACGAAACTTGGAGATTTGAAACAATGCTCTAATCCTTGAAAGGGTTAATGCATGCGATTGGTCAACTCACCCCTCTAAGTTTGTTAATGTGTGTGTGAATTGTACGCGTGAGTATGTGTGTGAAACTTTAAGCGCAATTTTGGCAGCGAGTAGAATATTTTTTGTAAGAAAAATAGTAGCTTGTTTTATTTTATTTTATTTTTTATTTTATTTAGTAAAAAATAAATGAAGAATGAAAGTGTCTACAATGTCTCGTAGTTCCTTAAAATAGTGGTGCTTACTCCAATATTCATGGAGACTACAAATTTTATGTAGAAGTGGCTAAGTTCGTTAAGAAATTTTAAGTTTTGATATTTTTTATTAAAAATAAAATTAGAAATACCTATTCAGAATTCTAGAATAAAAATTATTAGTGACATAATTTTTAGGGATATTTTTTGTAAAATGCAATTTGGAACTGATAGATATATATATTATACAAAAGTTAACTTTAATTAATTATGTATATGCAATTAAGTTTATTTTTTCCTGTAAGCTTTTCATATCCTAAAGCTATAGGCTACTGCTAAATATCTACTTAATGTAATTAATAAAGTTAAACCAAAAGTCGATCCAAGATAATTGTATAGCCGTCGCTGCTGTTAAGAACTACGTAAGAGAGCTTGTTTTACTGTTCATTCTTGAAATAAACAAGAATATTCATATTTATGTTACCAACCTATCCTCTTAATCTATACAAATAAAAAAAAATCAAGTGTCTATTTGTGATTTCAAAATAACATTTCTTTACTTCATGCTGGATACCTATAATGAAATGCAATTTAAAAAAGTGTCTGTCTGAGGTAATCTTTTAAACAGCTAAACCGATCTTGACGGGATTTTCACTAAAAGATAGGTGTATATGTAACATATGTGTTCCTTTTTACTTTTTTAACGTGGGTGATGCCGCGGGATCAGCTAGTTTTTACCTGAAAGTAATACCTACCTATAAATGTGATAATTTCAATTTAAGGTGTTTATAAACTTTTTATACTTATAAATTAATTTCATTTTATACAAACTAAACATAAAATAAGTATATCTAGAACTAAACTTCACCAGACTCGTACCCCCAAAAATATGTAAACTGTAACCCAAATTGCGAGAGCGTCAACCATGACAGTCGAACGTAATCAAAACTTCCTTCAGTGGTAACATTGTCCCACGCCTACACGTCCCACTTTTCTCTAAAGACTATTATTTGAATGTCTTTCAACCCGTGAGAAGGGTCCAACACCCCAACCTCCCCGCGTGTTCTACGCTGATAATGTAATTAAAACAACACCTTTATTCAAGACATTTTGAAATAACTTTTAGTTTGATATGGGTAGAATGGGCTAAATTTAGTTGTTTTGTAGGCTAGAAGAAAAAATAGTTATCTAAAACTCCGTATATGCGTTGGAATAATGTGGTGCAATTTCCGGGTTTCAGATAGACCTTTTTTGGTACCCTTAAGATAGTTACCCTTTAGGGTACGCTTTAGGGTACTCTTTAGCGTAACTATCTCATAAATTAAATTGGATTTCAAAAGTAAATTAATTAAAATGTTGACATTTATAGAAAGTAGTATTCATTCTCATTTGTTTACTTAAATTTTTAATTTTTAATGATAGTTATTAAAAATTAAAAATTTCTTAACAATATTGAATTTGACTTCAACATAAGATTTGTACTTTAAGATCCTTTATATTTTTACTAATTTAAAAATGTATTAATATGTTATTTTATTCCCAAGAAAGAAAAAAAATAAAACATAATTGAACAAGAGTGTACGTACGAAGCGATACTAAATTAAAGAAGACATTTCATATGTCTACGAAATATACCGGCCGAAAATAAATGAGTCAGCCCAATGCAGGTGTAGGCAGAGGTAAATAACAAAGAAATATGTAACACAAAAGGCTGGGGGGAGCGTGGACAATTTTACACGAGTGTTTACAACCGCTGTCCAACGGTCTCGGAAATTGTGGGCGTAGGGCTGGGAACTGTTTTATCGATTATGTCGATAAATGAAAGAAACACATTTTTTTCTAACACGTTTAGATAGAAAATGAAATTGAAAGGTGGTAGAATCTATATAAGTCGAACGGGAAGGATATAGTCAAGACTACTTTTGGTGTAAAGCAATTTTTTAGTTTGGAAGAGTGTAGATACAGGCAAATTTGCATCCACCTGTGACTATTGTAGTTTTTAGGGTGGGTAATGTACTTGTAAATAATCTAAGATAGAAAACCTATTCTATATGAAGTTACTTATAGATGTCTATCGATAGCCAAGACCATTTAACAGCAGGTACTCACGTTTGTATTTCAATTCATTTTCTCATTTCCATATTAAGTATTAAAATGGCAATGTGTCAGAAATGTTTATGGCTAACTCTGGTGTGCGGCATATATTGTAATAGTACACATTATTGACATAGAAAAACAGATATAATGATGAAGTATACAAACGTATACGTATACAAACTTTCTCCGTAGGTTAAATATCTTTTCTGGAGTCGGTTATAAATTTCTAAAAGTAGTGACTACTAATAATTAAGTAGGATTTTTTATCTCTCCGGATGCCAGGTTGGATTTTTACAATGTAAAGGTAGTTAAATGTCATTAACAAACACATTTACGTGTCTTATAAGTATGATGAGAAAAACACCATAGGATCTCTGTAACTTGATGTATATTCTGTGTTAATTTGTCTGTCTGTATTTCTTTATCCGTAAGCCATACACCACTTGTTACACATTTTCTTTACAAATAGAGTAAGAAATAAATCTTGCGCGTATAAAGTTTAAAAAATATATTATCGATAAACAAAACGCAAGCTCTAGTCAACCATCATCAACACCGCATTCGGAAAATCTACACTTAACCAGAAGAGCCAGCCCTCCCATTTATCCTTACACTCGCAGTGTCCTGTGGGGACCACCCCGTGGGGGAGGGGGCAAAGGGCAATGGGCGCTCGCGCAACTGCGCCGCAATCGCTGATTTCTGTTTTATACAGTTTAGAAGTTTATAAAATGAATTTGGTTTGTTATATTAGAATGTATGAATGGCCGATTGGTGTTATGTGTGGTTTTGTTTAGTAAGAGGTAAGTGTATTTTAAAAGTTATGTAGAACAAAATCTGTTGCGTAATAAATATCTTTTGAAAGTAATTATAAAATCTGATATTTGAATTTCTTATAAAAACTATTTTGCGAAAATGGATGTTATCTCGAATTTTGAGGAAAATTTGCTGTGGAAAATATGTTTTTCTGATACAAACTTACTTAGAACAGAATGATAAAGAAAATGAAAAATACCTGATCAATTATTATAATTTAATGAAGAATGAATCATTAGGTACATAAAGTTATGGCGTGTAGGTACTAATATACTCGTACTCGATATGTGATATACTCGAGAATCTAAAAAAAACTAAAAGATGAAAAGCGAAAGTTCCAATTTTTTTTAACAACAATCACATTTACACTTATATAATCAACTCACGACACACAATAAAATATACGCATAAAATCACAAGACCAAACGTGATCGCTAAAGAAATTACACGAATCGCAATTTAAAACTCCATACGTAAATCAGTGTGGGTGGCGAGGGAGACGGGCGTTCCAGCCCATCAGTCTGGCCACGGCAATTCGGATGATGAATTAATCCAACAAATGTGACGCTATCACTTAGCCCTAATGTACGGGTATAATGTTACCCCGAAAATTTCGACGAAAATCCAACAGAGTTCCACTTTCAAATTCTGTGGGCCTTAATGCGCGACAGTCCTTTGTTTTGGGAGATTACCCGACACGTTGCGCACTTTTTTAAATGGCCACTTTTTTGGACTAGAAAGTTCGGGTCAAACAATGCTTGGAGCACTTTCATTATGTGTGGTTTTAGTGTTATATGCTTCGCTATATAGTATAAAACAAAGTCGGTTCCGTTGTCTGTCTCTATGTATGCTTAGATGTTTAAAACTACGCAACGGATTTTGATGCGGTTTTAATAAATAGAGTGATTTAAGAGTAAGATTTATATGTATTTTAATGCGTGCGAAGCCGCGTGAAAAGCTAGTTCTCTATATAAATCTACATCTATTATCTTTAATCAGTTTTCGAAAAATGATAGTGTAGCGTTCTGTTATTAAAACTGTGTAAACTTGTTCATAAACCTCTTTTGATAACCCTTTTATATTTTTAAAAGAATGTTTTTTCAATCGATTTAGTTATAGAATGTCATGTTTTAGTTTATTTTATATTGTAAATATTTTTCATGATTATTAATACAGTGAACTTCGAAGTGGAAACATCTTTTCCTTCCTCTAACCTTCTATAACCGACCCTAAAATAGCGCGAGATGACAATATAAAATATTTTTAATGTCATACCTGATAAAACTTCTATAACCATTATCTTTTTATTTCATGACTTCGTTACTTTTGATCAGTCTGCGTTCTAATTAAGTAAATATAGGTATCTACTATTATAATAAGTCAATGATCTACTCATATATTGTCATTACACATGACAATTAAACTTATAAGTAACTCTATGATACTTTAATAAATGTTTTATATCATTTGATAATAGCGATGGAACTTATAGCTTTCTTTATGCATTTTTATTAAACTTGCTCGTTACTTTATTTGTGAGGGTTACATTTCGCAACTAATCTATAAGCCTGTTAACCTCAACCTATTGAGCTAAAATTTTGCAAGCACAAATAGTTTGCACGACATTGCATAATAAGCTAAGTGACGTCATGCTAAGGTCAATATGGTGGACACACACATATGTATTTACTCGTATGGAGTTTCTTTCGCCGCATTCTTGTAAAGAATCTACATTAAATAAAATATTTTTGATTTAAAATTTTTGTACCATGCTATGAGTATCAATTGAAAGGATTTTTTTGAGAATATTACGGATACTAAATAACGATTTTAAAAACCTTTTCTATTTTTTGTTTCTAAATATCTTCAATCAACTGGTAGTTAGATAAAAAGTCCTATCTGAAGTCATTTATACGGCTGCGTGTGAAGACTAGTAAAGAAGACCTTTTTTTTTTTTTTGATTACGAGGGGGAAACCTTCAGAACCCCCCCCCCCCCCCTCTGGGCGCGTTCCCCCACCGGCCCCCCCCCGGGCGGGCCCCCCCCCCCCCCC
>DWPV01003730.1:0-14697 GCA_018251915.1 Urbanus proteus proteus
TTCTATAGTTGTTATCATATTGACCTCTCATATTGGGCATTATTCAAACTGCCCGGGCATTGTGTATAATGACCAATGATCACTTGGTCCATAACATATATATCTTATATCTTTAAAACACTGTATCTTTCCATTATAAATGTATATTCTGAAACGCTTTAAAAATAAAATTAGATTTACACGGAACTTACAAATCCAAAATATAAAAGTGACGAGAACAAATCCCTATAAATAAAACACTATTTCAAATTTTAATTTGTTGACACAAATAAATTCTGGCAATCGCATCGTACTATTACGGTTGTCAATTGCGTTATTTAAACATCTCACTGAAAGATATACCTACGGGAAATAGGAATTTGGCAACAAAACATGAAGGAAATCGTAGATGGCCGACGTATCTTAGCAATGGCGTGAGTGCCAAGATTTTTGAGTGCTGGCAACACTGCGGTTAATGTCACTTTTGGCGCGGATTCGATCTGTCATCGTGACGCGCGTGTTGTCAACGCATTTTAAACTAAGAACACCCCGATGCTACTCTCGTAATATGTTTTAGATTGTAAATTACCGACATTTATTTAGTTTTTTATTGTATTATTGAACATTTGTTATCAACACCAAACTTCGAAGTTGTTAAACTGATATTGTGGTTATAATAAATATATAGATCGAAAATGTTATACCTTTTGGACTAAATATATGTATCATGAAGCTACACATAGTCTTGTTTTGAACTCAACGTAACTTGAACCTTTGATTGTCGTTGACAGATTACTAAACAGACGTATACTGGAAATTTTAAACATAAAACAAACACTAACCATTCGCGACATATTAAATTTCCGATCTGGATTCTAATTGAGCGGTCGGCGGTCATTATCTGCGGCGGTCGTAAACCGCGCGTTTTACGACGGCGGGCGAGTCGCGCGCATTAGCCGTAGGTGCGGAATAAATCAGGTGAAACACAAATATTACTGTCAGTGTAGAGGGCGTCATAAACGGCCGGTGGTATTCGCAATTATTTATCCCGACCGAAATAGCTGCGCGCGCGCCGTTAAATGCAGTTTTGCTTTTCGCGAGTAATCCGTGGATTAACGTGGAATTGATGTCGGCGCGTTTTTGGTGCGTCTTGCGCGCATAAATAAGCGCGCGTAATAAGCCCGCGGTCGCCAAACGCGCCCGCTCGTATGTTATGCTTTCCTGGTACTTGTCCCGGCTTAATTAACTGGGTTCATTTATTTGTATGTGTTGATATGAAAATAGCGTTTGTCTGTGTGTCGTAATGTCTTTGCTGCAAAAATTAGAAATACAGCATACTGAAAATTAAAAAGTTAACAGCATGCTGAAAATTAAAAAGTTAACAGCATGCTGAAAATTATAAAGTTAACAGCATGCTGAACATTACAAAGTTAATGTTAACCAAACTTAACGTAACGTATCGTTTTTTGTACCAATATGTAAATTAAATGCATAGTTAAGTCTATTTTATGATCCAACGTTATAAAAATCATTGTCGTTAATTATAACATTATTTATTAACGACTACAAATGGCCACTACATCAGTTAAACTGTTTTTATCGAGTTTATCATTAAACCGCGGGTAAATAGTCATAAATAGCCTTCGTAAATACTTATATTAATAAGGACACGAACTGCTTCACAGGAACCATTACTTATACGGACTACTTTTTCTCGAATACAAACATATGGTAGCGTAGGTGTTCGGTTGGAACACTGAGTCGGTGGCAAAAACGTTTGCCTCAACCGGGAACGAACGCCCACCTTGTTACGCGTGTAATATATTACCGGCTAAATTAAATATAGATACTAATGTAGGACTTGGAATGACGTTGTTATTACGTTAATATTTCAGCATTTTAAAGAGCCTGCGTAGCTCTACTTTAGAACCACCATTGCCAATATCTATCTTCTTTTATGTCTTAATAATATTTGTGTTAAGCGCTACTATGTTCTTCTTTAAAGAATTTGATGACGTAAATTCACTTATAGAAAAAAGGCTTTTTAATTTACTCATCAGGAGTAGACGTAAGAACTTTTAAATTTGAGTGAATAAAATTAAATTGAGCATGAAAAAATGTAACTCTTATAGTCATTGATCAATATCAATAAACAAAGTTAGCAACGACACGTACGGTTAGGAATGGGATGGGTAACCGCGATTGAAGAAAACTAAATCAGAAACTCCTCATAGATATTCCTTACATAATTCACTAGCTTTTGCCCGCTTTCCCGCGCGTAAATTACATATAATTTTTTCTCTTGAATCAATCTATTTAAAAAAAAGCCGCAACAAAATCCGTTGCGTAGTTTTAAAGATCTAACCATACATAGGGACAGACAGCGGAAAGCGACTTTGTTTTATGCTATGTAGTGATTTTATCTTATATTACTACAGCTCTTTTACAATAATTACAATATTTGGCAATCCGTTCTCGGTTGCGTCACAGTTTATTTGGGTAGAGGCACGCATGCATCGTGTCCATCACACGGCAAATGTAAACACCGACGCCACGCGTTTATTTTTAATTGCGGCAACCGCGGTGTTGCCAGAGTAATTGGAAAATTCGACGGGAAAGGAAAAGTGAAAAGTTATTCGGCTCTTGTCGTGTCTGACACGTGTTATAAAATAGTTATGGAATTATGTATAGTCGAGAGTTCGTAGTTCGTCGGAAAGACATTCGTCGTATTAACATCTAAAAAGATTCGTCTATACAACATTCGTCTTATCGACATCTTAAAAAAATCGTCTATAGAGCGGTTATGAACCTATGTAGCTTTTGAAATTAAAATAATAATTATTCATTATTTATAATTATGTCTTACTTTTATTACATTAATGTGTTAATAATACTCTCCATTTGGTTTTTAATTTGCAATAAGTTATACTTAACGGACCTGTTTTTCGAACGCCTCTATTGTGACAACAGCGGATAAATTTTGAAAACACTTTGTTATAATAAACTTTTTTACAGGCAGTAGTTATGAATATTGTCTATTTTAAAGCTAGCTTATATATAAGTATACCTCCCTATAATGTTAAGTAATAAGGAGATATATTAAAACCCTGAGTTCTATTTCAGTTCAAGTTAGAATTTTAGACCTTTCCAAAAATCGCTTAAATATCCATTAAACGTTTTTCAGCCCTTTTTACAATTAGAAGCTTTACGCTTAAGAATTTAAAAAAATGTAAGTAATTAAACTTTTAAATACCGAAGAAAAATAATACATCGAAAACCCATAAAATATTGCATCAAAGAAAATCGAACAGGACATCTTAACAACACTACATAATAATTTTACATGACTATGGATATGGACTATCCGTAGCCAAGAGTTTCGTGTTACGTCCGCGAGAGGCGCCGCGATCGGCTGATTGGTCCGACTCTTTTGTCTTGTTCTAATTTTATGGAGTGCTAAACGCTCACGAGTGTCGCGACGTTACCCGTTAAAATGTAAATTTATGCGAAATCATAGAGATTTATGGCACCAGCAATGACGTACGGACGGTTCGGGGAACGCCGCGACGATCTTGAAACATTGAGATCATCTGCGTGTTTTGAGTTGTTTCAAACGTTGCTCTCTTTTGGTTTACATACCTACTTTCTGGTGATACAGAGGGCTGCCGGCAAACTTTGTACGGTCCTTTAATAATGCTATTTTAAAAAGAACCTAAAAAGTAGACTTTGCGTCTACTTCTCAGGTTTTTTTGGACTTATAAAAAAACCTCAAATTATGTATGTATATGTCTCTTATTAAAACTCACCTTTAACTTTTTGCTTAGCTAAGAATATTCTTCTATGTTACTAATTCTTCAAAAGTCACTATTAACCGGCTAGATACAATGTCATAATAGTATCTCATCCTCATAATAATACAAGTCGCTCCATAACTTTACTGTCTGCTTTAGCCGTAAATTGTTATAATTGGGACCCACTATTTTTAGCCACGAACGTAGAGACGGGGCTCAGAGGGAATAATATACATATATATAAAATATAAACAATAACATAAATACCGCACGGTCCCACCACCTGCTCCATATGAAAGTACCAGGTTACTATAAATATTAAAGATATGGCGAGCGCGCGCCGCATTTGCATAGGATGTTCAATTACGATCCGGGAATATGGAATGTATTATAAGCAGTTCCTACATTGTTATGCTTTTCGGGGACCGCCTCCGCATGATTGTTTCCACGTTCAAGATGTTCATGTTTTTTGCATGCACACCCGCCGTGGCGAGATAATTTCCCTTTTGCATAAACAAGACACGTCTACCGCTTTATTTTGCGAATACAATATTATTAACTAAGCCTCCAAAAAGGAAAAAACGTCGCCTTTGTACCCGACCGCGCCACGGTACCGACTCAACGCCATCTATCGTCGAATAGCGGTACTCGAACACAGAAATCGATTAGACTTCGAAATTAATTCAATTATCTGTAAGTATTCTCTGTGAGCCACTTATTAGTGCCCGGAGCGGAGTAATTTGAATAAGGCACGCTCGATTAAAGTCGATGAACACACCCGAGGCTAGTTTTCTTTTCAAATTACCTGCGGTGTGTACATGCGACCGCAGCGCACGGTTTATATCTTTCTAGTTTCTCGTTAGGACCTATTTTACTGCATATCCGTTTGTCAAAATTTATTTTCTTTTTTTAAGCCTCCTAACCAGCTACAACCTCAAACGTCCGTTCGAAACCACAAGTTTCATACGTGTCACTGGCAGTAATGTTATACGAGTTGCCAAAATAAAAAATAAATATACGTTTGTCGCCCGCGAACAATGACACTTGAGGCAATAACATTTTTTACAATTGGTTACATTCGTATTGCGCAGTAATTTCTTACGGTCGAACGGACGATAGAATAAAGGAGTGTATTCTTTTACTTTTTGAAGTAATACCTCTTTGACTTTGTATGCATGCGTAATTTAGCCTCAAGGTTTAAATGTGATATTTACGCAAACGATAAAATATCGTGTTATTGTTATGGCGTCGATGGATCGACAATGGTATTGATTAAATGGTTACACAACGGCACTGCTGCGTAATCTGCGTGATTATTTCAAATCACCGACACATTACATTAGAGGTAATCTCTCGTAATGGCGGCCGTGAACGAGTCTATGAGTGGTGTTGCCAGTTTACAGTACCGCGTTGCATTGATTGTGGGAAATCGAAACTCCATTGTTGGCACACCATTTTTGTTCGTAAATTACCTTTATTTGATTTAACAATACACTACCCAGGCGGAACTAAAATGATCGTGTATTATTAAGTGAATATAATAAAGTGAAAGTTAAAAGTAGGCGGTAGGATGTTTGTTAAATTCTCCTTTGTATTTTTTTCAAAGTTACGACCTTGCAATCGGAATGGATATTGACAGCGAGGCGGGAAGCGCGAAGATGCCTCGCGCTTTTTTCTTTTTAAATCGAAGTGTCACCGGTGACGGCCGATCGCGCTTTATGCCTTTGTTAATATTTTATTTTATTATTTTGTAACCGCGTTTACTCCAATCACTTACCTTATCGAAATATCTCCGGCTCATTTGTCAGGGAGCTTTTGCAAGCGTCATAAAGTATGAATTCTGTTGGTTTTTTCCTGTCAGTTAACAAACCGTGACAATACCTTTAAAAGTTGAAGTTTTGCAACACAAGATACCCAGATAATGTACGTTTCAATGTTATTGTTAAATTAAAAACTATAAATCGGAGGTGGGAGCTCGGAAAGGACTGCGCTGTCCCATAATTATTATCGAGATGTATATTTATATTAATACGCATATTACCCATATTGGGCGTGCGGTTTTATTTTATTTTCGTTAAGACGTCCGGATTACGTCGCGATCGGAGTTACGGGACGAGGCTCCGCAATAAAAAAAGCAAATCCCGCGACCGTAGCGAAAAAGCAATAAGACGCACGTCAGAAATAACTTGAATTACAATTTTAATCTTGTCAAATCCCGGTTTTTATTGTGATCGCTCGGACCGCGTACGGGGGACATAATTTTCGTTTTCAAAGATTATTTAATAAGGAGTGTTCGCCGCAAGAAATCATATTAAGGACGAGCGGAGCGGCCCTCGTATAAATTCGCGATTTTTACAACCGACTCATTATTATTTTTGAACGTTCGAAACGGCCGCTTATGAATAAAAAGCTGTCTTTATTTCGATGCAAAAATATTGTCTGACGGTAAAAAGGACGAGAGTGGGCCCCGTGTGGGATGACGGACGCGGCTACTTGCGACACGGCGACACCGCTCCGGCGATCTTTACCAATGTAACCTCGCTATCGCCCGGATCAGCGAAATCATTCTCGAGATAGAACAAAACGAAGAGCAGATTAAGAAATTCCAATCGACACCGAACAATAGGAATTAACCACATTCCTCACGTGCCCTGTCTATTACAAAACGCTTTTTTTCCTCGTAACTTTTTGTGCCAGCGTTTATTTTAAGTAGATGGATATTTTATCAAATTACTATAATTTTGGTCAAACAAAACTACAAGCTGTCAGAATTGACGTCGGTAAATCATCGACTTGACCCTTTTTTGTTGCTTTAATAATTTCGTTAAGGGCTTTTTAAACGAGCCACATATTTGGAATGGCTGCTGGTACTTTATGGTTTAAATCGGTTTTATAGGAATTTAAATGGCCCAGCCCCAGCGCTGGATTAGAATATTCTAATTGCCGCGCGGGCATCCCAGTTATTCCAATCGAGTTAGTTTACTTCGTAACTTAAGTAATCTTGAGACTTACAACACGTTCCTTTCTAATTATTAAAATTTGTTTAATTAAAACAAAACTTACATGAGTTTAAACTTACATGTTGGTATTTATATCTATTTTAAAGATACTAGTATTTTTTAAAGAAAAGAAAAAAGTGAAAACAAAATTATTAGAGGTGACCATTAAGACATAAATTCACTATAAAATCAACGTAAGTAAATATATCGAAGAATTCGGATGGGAACAAGAATTTTTCAAGTGCTTCTAGATAAGAAATCACATGTCTCTCTAATAGTGATAAGACAAGAAAAACAAACGTCGGAATAGGCGATCCGGAGCGGAAACTATTAAAGAATACGCCAAGATCCGTCAGAGCGGTCGCCGATAGCGGGAGATTTATCATCCCCTCTCATTATTCATATCTCAACAAAGAGAAGCATAAATTACGCGCCCCGAAAATATCTAAATCCTAATCCATTCGCCTCGCTTGTCCCCGACTGAATCCGATTTTAAAATATTTATGAAAAGGCAAACAAAAAACGTACAACGACGGACAGAATTAAAAATAATAAAAAAGCGCTCGAGATCCGACGCTCGAAAAAAGTTAAAATGATCGTAGGGCATCGAGATGTTGTGTCTTTTTTTTCTCCACGTATACCCAGTTTCATTAGATTCGTTTCAATTCAGTCCGGATTAGTCGGAGAAAGGTCTCTTGATAAAATGCGATGCTCGTTGATTTATGGGGGCCATTTTTGGGACGTCGCCTGTAATTAAACGTAGCTGGATCTATCGTTTTTACAGGTGGCCGAGGATACGGGCGTGCAATTGGGGATTATCGATAGATTGTGTCAAGCTGGCAGAATTTATGACGTTCTACATGATAACATCGGTGCCTAACATTTACAATGCAAATCGGAGACGAATATCTCTTTAGATACGGAACAAATTGGACTCTTGTTTGAAATAGACATGTTTACACTCAGTCATCATAATGAAATAAATAAAAATAGGCATAGGTACAACCAGACGTAGAAGAAATATTTTATTTCGTTATTTACAATTCATTTTGGACATAGAACTGGGGATGGCTATATTTAATTCATTATTCGCATAATCAAATGCAGAATATGTAATTGTCTTCTGATTTAAAAGAAAACAAGCGCAATAATCAAAACAAATTCCTAATATTCAACATAAACAATCTAAAACTCTTTTCCTCATTGCTGATTCAGTCAATAAACACAATGCTTTATTGGTTAGCAAACGCAAACAGAAGCATATTCTCCATGTTTCCCATTAACGTTTAGCTTCATCCTTCATCGGCAGTTCAAGTTTACCCTAAATCTAGCCACCAATACATCCCAGCCTTTGTAGGTCAGAGCGTGGACAAACAAGTCCACGTGCGCGAGCAGTGCTCGTGACAGCTCCCAAATTAGTCACGTGGCTGTTAGCAGGGTGGTTCTTTCCCCGCTTCACAACAGTTGGTCCCCATCGATCGGACGTTACTCATCGTTCGCTTCCTCCGTCTCGACTGGTTCGCATCGATTTTTCTATACTACTACTTTGAAAATATTACTGGTTTGTCTTGCAACTATGACCAATCTTTCAAAAAATCGCAAGTAATAGACAGAATTAACGCGAGTGTGGTGGAAGTATAATTACTTATTCCTTTTGTCTTTATTCCTCTACTAGCTTGTGCCCGCGCGGTACCGCACGCGTTTTATTTCATATAAAGTTTCCTCTTGAATGACTCTATCTGTTAAAAAAACCACATCAAAATCCGTGGCGAAGGTCATACATAGGGACACACCTGAGCATACATAGGGACAGACAGCGGAAAGCGACTTTGTTTTATACTATGTAGTGATAGTGATATTTTCTTCGTGTAAAACTACCTATAGAGGTAGAAGAGATGAAGAAGTCTTGAGCGTAAACTTTAAAAAATACGGTTTAAGTATTTGTTAAAACTATGTTTTGCGATGCTATGAAGTTAAAATCGAAAGAAATTCAATTCATATCATGAGATTAAATAAGTAGGTATCTGTTTTAAGTTTGATTACTTATATACTTGCATCTGTGTTATTCTCTTCTCTGTTATAAAGTTTAGAATTGGCATATTAAAACAGTCTATTGAGTGTATCATAATTACCGCTCCATTCTAGTTTTTTGTATTTTTCAGACTAAACAAATAAGGGCAATTTTGAGACTATTACAGGTACCACAAATGTAACGTATTTGATTTTTAAGACTAAAGCGTAATAATACAATTAATCTCTTGAACAAACTTTATTATCACTAACCAACCTTCTGTAGTAAATTAGAATCGTGTGAAATATTTATACCCACATATGTTTTTGAAATAGAATTGCCTATTTATTTTATCAGACCAGAACCATTAGGTACATCTTTTATGTAATGTTGATTTACTATTTAAATAATGTTTGTTTTGAACTTGTATTCTCTGTGTATCATTTAGGTGTTTTATTTTGTATTCATCTGAATTAAATATTTTAACAAACATTAAATTACTTTCATTTCTGTTTAGGAAACTTTTGCTTCTATTCAAGTTTTATATACGATTGAATCCCCTAACTGTGTCATTGTTTATATTTCATAAAGAATATATCCAATAGCTACTACCTTTATTAAGATTAAAAACGAAACCACTTATAAACATTTTAAGACAATCGTTGGCACCGCAAATCTTAGCAACAACACTTGCATCTTAGGACAGTGTCCTAAGTGTAAACCTCGGTGACCAGGCTACAAGGATGTTCAGTTCCATTACACCGTTTATCTGAAGGCTGTGCGGGTGTGTGCGGGGCGCAGCTCGATTAGCGCGGCCGGCACCGCCACGCCGCCTGATTGGGCCATCCATCACTCCCCCCCTCGCCCCCCACGGCAGAAACCCCTGCCCTCCGTCGCCCGAAGCGGCCCTACGAAACGCTACCCTCGACCTACACGACTAAGCTTATATTCCTCCACGGGCGTTCCTTTAAACTCGCGACGCGCGCAGTCGACTCGAGGCGTATTTTTAAGACGGATACTTAGTGCGTTACATTATTATAGTTTCGTTGTTTTTTTTCCGTCGGGCGTGTAACCCAGCCGGTGTTTTCGTATGGCGGCCGGGTCGACGGCCCGCTTCGGTTATGATACCGAATGCTTCGAGATTTTTGATTGAGGTTTTATTTTATTTGGCGCGACGTTCGCCCCGATTACGTTTCTCGTATTCGTTTACCGGCCGGTTTTTGTTTCGACTCGTTTCATTGTTCGTAACGAGATCAATTTTAGCGATAAGCGAATGCTTTTAATGAAGACGTGGGTTGTTCGGTGCGGCCGCTCAATGCCAAGATCGCTTGACACTTCCTCCACTTGGCTTCTTATTATTGAAGCAAAAGTGTTCAGTCCACCTGATGGCAAGGCCACTACTGCCTATGGACATCTGTGATAGATTGATCATAAGATTAGAATCATGTCTGATGTTGATCTCAGATTCTTGCTACCTCTGAAGACTAAGTTGAAACGCTTCGGATAAGTATGTCTTCCTTACCATCGTTCAAACCATAACACAGCTGTTATTAGGCAAATTGTATCAGTTTTTTTTATATGATGGAAGTAGCAAACGAGCATGCAGTCCGTCTGATCGTAAGTGGCCATTGCCGCTCATGGAGATCTGTAAGCAACCCCAGATAAGAACACAGTCCTACCTGATGTCGACTACAAACGTGCTACTCCTGAGGACTAAGTTGGAACGCCTGGGATAACTATGTCTCCCTAAACAAACACAGCAGCGCTGAATACTGCTGTTATAACAGAAATAGGTGTGGCGGTGGTGCCGGAGTCGAACTACATGGAGCTCTACCTTTACCACAAAGTTCCACACAACTCTAGGCTGCATTTAAAACCACCTGATCGGCCGCCATTGTCCGCTTCGTTATAACCACGTTCGATCGTTAGCGCACTGAGCAAAACAAATGCTAAGGTCGTGTCCCCATGATTCATGATAACGTTGAGAGTCACTGAGCTTGTTCTAAACGTTCCTGGTTCGATTTTTGTTCAGGTAAATAGATTTGGACTTTTGCAACTTGTTTAATGGACTTTAATAATAAGTTGAAATAACTACCGAGCTATTACTTCTCTCTCCTGTTTGACTCTCCTCTCCTGGTAGTACTTCAGAGTTCATCGTCATATATTAACGATAATTCATAAGCGGCTCTTATTGTTTACCCACATCAAAACAGCAATGACCTACCATAAGGTAACATCTCCTAGTCCATACTTTATTGTAATTCATAATGAAATAGGTTGTATTTATTCAGAATTAGCTCATACAAAACTTACAGAATCTTTATTAACAATTTAGCGCTTATTAAGAGGCATTTCGTTAAGTTATACTAGCTTAGGTCCTGTAAGTAATAATATTTATTGAAGAATAACACACTAGGTGTTACTTATAAGTATGACCATAGTTCCTAGTTATTATTGCCTTACGCGGATTGTCTATCTAGCCGGGTACTGAACCATGAACTTATTGTATTACAATCCGGTAAGGTGACCACTGCATCACAAGGATTAAGATTATCTTAACGATTTAATTATTTTTTAGAAAATATATCGGTATTACATCAATCTAGATATATTACAGTAACTAGCTGATCCCTGCGGTTTCACCCGCGTTAAAAAAGTAAAAAGGTATACATATAAAAATTGGTAGTAGAGTGGGGCTCTCCCGCGACGGCGGCCGCATGCGCGTTGCGCGCACGCTAATGTTTTTTTTTTCCAAAATTAAAGTACCCTATATATTATTCCAGATCATAATCTATCTCTGTACCAAATATCATCCAGATTAGTTCAGCTGTTCTAAAGTTATAGAGTAACAAACAACCATCCATCCTCTCAAACTTTCAGCTTTATAATATTATTAATATTATGATGTAAAGAAATCCACAGATAAGTATGATCTGTGGTCTGTAGAATGATTAGGTGCGCCGTCATCGCCTCAGCGCGTCCCACGGGCGCAAATCCAATTTACCAACTTGTATCCCGTTATTGTGTCACTACGGCTTCCTACTGAAATTTTCTCTAAACAAATATTGTTATAGTCGCTATAAAATGTATTTACACTATTATTATACATTACTGTACTGTTATACGTACGTTACTGTTATACGTCGCTGTGAACTTAATTAGGCTCTCAATTGACAATCTAGCCTTATTCAGATCGATAGCTGAAAGGAGACATATTTTAAGAAGTCTGAGAAGTGAAGATTTTTACTATTAATAGAATTTCTTATTAAGCTAGTTTGCGACGTCACATCAATGCAGTTTAATGCGGAGATATTCATTGTAATGATATAAATATTATAATGAGTTACCTGTAATATAAAAAACTTTACCAAAACATTTGAAAAATTAAATGACAACCTGATAAAAATAAATTTATTTCTTCTCTAGCATTAATCATAAAATAAGTACCTAGATAACAAGTGGGCTAAGGCAGAACACTTCCTGCTACAAACATATATATCTACCCTATAGCTCTACATACGTAACTCTACGTACGTAAAGGTATCTTATCTTTTAAGTTGTTTCTAGAAAAATTAGTTCATTAACACCTGTTGGTATAATAACAAAAATAAAGCAGTAAGTCAGTTGGCCGCTGATAAGATTTTAATCAAATACATAATCGCTTTGCCAGCAGGTGCATGAAATGTGACGCTATAATAAGTCACTTCGTAATATTGCGTATATTTTAAATTCAGTATAATGAATTTATTTGTGCGGCTCTGAAATATTTAATTTTATTTAGTTTTTAGTAATTTTAAATTAAAAGTTAAAAAGATGGAACCCACTTTGTGAAATAATTACCTACTCTGAAACAAATATTTTGTAACACCTTGTAGAGTAAATTACTATTCAAAATTATAATATTTAAATGCTTTTCATATCAATATATTATCTGAAATATTTTATAATGGCGGATATATCTTAAATATTATAAAACGACAAAATGAGTGTCATTAAGAATCTTCTCTTAGAACTTTATTTAAAGTAGGTATAATAGTCGCGGGATTTGCATCATAAGCAACAGACTATCATTGCCTATTTCGGTCCCTAGGGCTTGAGTCCAATTTCCAACTTCGAGTCAGTTACAATGTTTCTACAGGGTATTGTAAATTGTTTTATAAGTACTTTTAGAAGTGCGTAAAGCTTATGTAAATCGCAACTGATCTGCAAAGTCAAGTAACATCAGGTGCAGTTGGAAGTTCAATGACCACTTGTAAGTTTCATGTACGTTTTCGAGGTTCAGAATGACATCAACTAGGTACATGTTTCCTTACGGAAAATGGAGATATCAGATTGTTATTATTTATGTATGTAGTAGTATGAATCATATCAGATATTATGTAATAATTCATTATTATCATTATTTTAGATACCGGAAAATATTGTAAACATTGTTCTCTTAAAGTTTTAAAAGGCGTGGAAAACCTATAAAACGGCACTGAGCCCAGTGGCCTAAATACTTCATTATTTCATATGATGAGTAAAGATGCCCAGCAGTGGGATAGTACTGGATTCATGATAAAGTAAAGTAATAACTCATTTCCATTTCCATTTATCCCTAACATGGTAAAACTTGGAAACTTTAAGTAAAGATTTATCCATTTTTATAAGAAAACCAGAGCTTTCCGGCGAAAATTGGCTGGTATTATAAGTTTTAATTAGTCTTAGACAGTTTAATTAGTTATAAGAATTTTTAATATTTAAGTCACCATTATTTCAATATTCTTTTACGTAAAATACATTTTTAATTACATTTTTAAATCATTTTTCTTAGATTCGATTTCTGTGAATTGTTATAAGGACAACTAGAATATTGCTTAAGTTTACTAGAATGCCTAAGGTTGAATGCCTATGATTTGAGTTTAGAAACAAATGTTGATTAAAACTCTTCTTAAAAGAAAGATTACAATTCCATTATATATACATTTTTACCTACAAATGTACCTACTGTCTATGTACATACCTATTACTGGACTTCATGAATAGTGATTATTCTCTATAGACTAAAGAAAAAACTTTATTTATTGATAATTTACACTGTCTACTGTCTATAATTTACACTGAAAATCTGTTTGTATTTTATTATTAAATACGTTGTATTTAATAATAAAATACAAACAGATTTTCGTTAGCATAAATTAAGTATGTAACTGAAGTTGCTGAAAGTTAGACTTTCGCACTTCGTATATAAAGTTTTCAATAAACGTTAATTGAACCGACCGCCTCTAGGGCATTATAGCTTACACTGCGGATTCACTTTGCCTCTACGGAAAATATTAATATAGAAAACACCATAGTGTTTGCTGTGTTCTGGTTTTAAGTCAAATAATTAACGCGCTTCATTTAGCCTTCTGATTGAGTATTTGAAGAAAATATTTCTTTAATTCGTTTAATATGTTATTAATGTACCTATTTACATAAATATATCCTACTTATAAAGTTATTAGTACATATATTAGTTTTTATTTTCTTCATGTTTAAATTCACATACATTGACATACTTAATACTTATACTATTTTGATTCATGTCAAATGATTCAAAATTAGTATTCAAGAAAATGGTGGAAGGCACAGAAAAGAGAAAGAGGATGGAAGGTGTGTAAAATATATTTGTCTAAATAATAACAGCATTATTGATAAAAATGTTGTTTCTTTTACAGGTAGGTTTTTTAGTTATTTTATATGATTTAATGTGTTAGTAATTTGAAAATAAATGATATTTCTTTTACTTTTTATTCGTTTGAATGAAATTGAAAGTGTTTTAGTTATGGTTCATATATTTAAGCTATACCAGACAGTTCAAAATTGTATTAAATGCCGAAATCATCATTTTTCGAACTAAATCATACTAGAAATAAGGGGAAAAAATGTAATAAGA
>DWPV01003731.1:0-14695 GCA_018251915.1 Urbanus proteus proteus
ACCAAGAACGGAAATTTAAACTCATCATTCAAATTTCCGCCTCACTGGGAATCGAACCCAGGACCCTCAGATTAGCGCTCCGGCGTGTTAACCATTGCGCCATCCGAGTCGTCTGGCAGAGGGATTCCTCTACGTAGAAATGATAGGCCAAGTGTAGATTGGAAATATTCAAACACCTCTAGTGGGTAACTTTTAAAGATTTCTCACGTAGGTTTTAAATTGACTCTTCATTTCTAATAATATTAGAAAATTATTCGGAAAAAGTATACCTAGTATTGAAATCTCGGACCTCAGAGTTAGAGGCCGGTTTACAAACCACTGCTTCCAGACAGGGATAAGTTCGCATATTTCCTCCTTTAAAGAGCTGTAATAAAACAAGTTTAACGTATTGCCTCCATATTGCCTCACACCGGATGCACTCGCATGTGTCCAATATAGCTATTATCCAATTAGACTTCTATATTTTGTGTAAAGGCCTTAGGATCATATTGATCTTAACTATTCTAATTAAATATAAAATAATAATAAAAAATACTTTTCTGAATAAATACATTTTTTTGTATGGGCCTGTCATGGTTTGTTTGCGTGCATACGTTTGTTACGTGTTAAAAATTTTCGCACAATATCTTTAATAGCTTTAGTTTGTTTATATAATCGAGTAGTTGCATAATAAATCACAAATATAGATAGATAATAGTTTCGATGTCTTTTAAAAATACATCATTTGCACGATGTTATAGGAATTGCAATGTCATAGGAAATCTTGTAACTGCCTATGTAACTTATAATTATGATAAACCCGTATTTTTTCTAAAATTTGTGTACCTTTCATGGTTCAATGAGTTAAGCCAATAAAGTATGGGAGTAGGCGCTAATTAAAAATAATGTTACGAATTCATTAAAGAAATTTTGCAAAACATATCGCATCGCCGCGTAACCCAGCACTTTCTTCAATGAGCCACAATGTATTGTGCTCACGTCTTCCGTTACGTAGTGTTCGATATATAACGCAGGTGGCTCCGAGGGTAGTCACAGTACTTCCACGGACACTGCTCAACCAACCCCAAGTACACAGCCATGGACAGCAAAGTAAGTTTTCTAACAATTATTTTATTTAAAAAAATTAAAAAAAAAAAATGATAAAATATTTCCGGAGTAACGAAACGTGTTATTGTATTGTACTCTTTTAACATATACTTAAGTATTTGTTAAAGTATAGATTTGATGCTCGTAGCATAGTTCTGATTTAATTATGTATTCGATCAATCATAAGGACAACATGTGGCGAATTTACATGTTTCCATTTACTATTGAATTTTACTAAAACTCTTGAAAAGCTATTAAAAAGAATAAGGAAATTGGTCAAATCAAAAGATAAAAGCATCTTATCCGTTTAAACTATTTATGTACCAACGTATAAACGCTTTTAAAAAAGCTCAATGAGCACTAAGTACGTGTTTTTACGAATGTGTTGTTATCATATTATCAATGCCCGGGTTATCGCAGACAGTGTTTCAATATGTCATGATACCATCTAGTACAGCAGTTCTCAAAGTTTATATCAACAAGAAAAAAGTACTTCACAAAATTTTGGCATAATATATTTCTACCAGATGGTTATAAAACTTTGAGTAAATAATGTGCTATAATAATTATTTTCTAGTATACGAAGGAAGCTATTAATAATTACATATATAACCTCAACGGCTCTCCATTTCATATGGATTTTGTCATATAATTGTGCTCCAATAGACATAGAGAGCGAAAAAGCTTAAGTTTTATAATGAAGCAACATAAATTTATAATGAAATGTAAAATATACTGTATTTGTACTATGTATTGTATAAGCTATTGTAATATTTGAGAGCCATCGCTCTAACTCAGGCACGTGTCCACGCGACGATTGACCAACGCCCGCCATATCAGGACGCTTTGCGACACCGGCTAACAACTGGCGCTTTCATTCACTATCTACCCATAACAATAAGTGTAGCTTTGCTTTTTTGTATTGGGGTATTACTAAACGCTAGAACCTTGACGTCAGAAAATCCCAAAACGTTGATATAAAATACAAAAAAATGGATTAAGTAAATTAAAAACATGTTACTTTTGTACTGTTAATTGTGCAATAGAATAATTTAAATATATTACAATATTAAATAACTAAAATATAGCACAAGAAAAGCTGTTTTTGGGGAGTTTCATATAAAAGAGTTCAACGGGTGCACTCGGAAATTGCAACGTTCTATAAAAATAAAATGAGACGCGCTACTGTAGACTACATATTCATATTTGTTATCTTTTAAAGCGTGGTAATAAAATTATTTAATTTGTCTGTAGTAAGAGAAGCATGAAACACTTTAAAATATAAACACAAACAAAATGCTGTATTTAAAAATAATCGTATAATCGTTAATACTCTATTTTAATCGAAACAAATATAGTTTAAAATTTTATTATGCCAAGTAGAATGTGTTACGAAAAGTAACCCTTTCTTTTTAACAGGAACATGTCGCAAGTGTGTATTCAGTTCAGGTAGCGCGCCCCGCATACAAATGGGCTGGAGAGTCCACTACGCCATCGCGATATACATTGCGTAACAGTATACGTGTTATCAATTATTACGCGATCAATTGGAACTGTATCGTATTACCTGCCGTTAATACGAATAGGCTTATTATGATATCCGGAACTAATGTCATCTATGGGGACTAGTCCTTTTTACATGCGTTATTATTGTACAATGGAGTAGTTCGATATAAATATAATACGATTTGATAATTTTATTGAATCAATGACTGTTTGGCAACTTTTTGTTAGGATTATATAAATAATTAAGAAGTACACCATGCGATACTCTACCAAGATATAAGAACCAGTCCACCGTTATTAATTTTTAAGAAAAATAATAACTATATTGTTTTTTTCCAGATTGTAGTATTCACCTGCGTGATAGCCGCGGTCAGCGCGAGCATAGTGGCACCAGTGCCCGTTGCGCGCGTAGACCCCCTCCCTCAGTACTCCTACGGCTACGACGTTCAGGACGCACTCACCGGCGACTACAAGGGACACCAGGAGCACAGAAATGGAGACCTCGTCACCGGTTCATACTCAGTCGTGGACCCCGACGGCACGAGAAGGATCGTAGACTACGCTGCTGATCCTCTCAACGGCTTCAACGCCGTCGTCCGTCGCGAGCCGCTGGTCGTCGCCGCTCCCGCTAGAGTGGTTGCCCCTGCTCCTGTGATCGCTCCTGCCCCTGTGTTCGCTCGGGCGCCGCTCGTAGCTCCAGCCCCAGTGTTACCCGCTCCAGTTGTAGCTCGCGCTCCACTATTCGCCTCCGCCGCCGCACCCCTCCTAGCCCCTAGGTTACCAAACCCATACTACTTCTAGGTGAATTATTACAATTTTGTTGTGTTGCTTTTTGATATCTACTATTAATAATTATTTTTTACTCATGTTATTTATGTAATAAAATGATGCAAAGTTATCCTCGTATTTTTTTAAAATTAGAAGTAAGCTAAAATTGTGCATATTTTAATTACACATAACAATAACAATACCAACTAACTATTTTACACAGCCATTGCAATAAGTATACAAAACTAATTAAAACAGTTACAATATTAGCATAAAATCACATAAAACATTATGTTAATATATTGTGAAAAATATAATATGCTAAGTATTGTTGAATTAGTAAAGAATATATTTTTCGCTATGATAGTTACTATCATTTAATCATAACAAAAAGCCTACAAAATAGGTTAAGAATTTTTATTTGAATATAATTTATATTTGGTAGATGTTTTTTGATAAGCAGAAATTTGATAAAAATGCAAACTCTTATAAGTACTTACATGATGCACGTGCGTAAAGAGGAACAGTTTGTGTAGGCCAGCATTAGTGTGCCAATAAAATTTTAACATTTTCAATACTTCTCATTTTAGATTATACGTTAGCAGGATCCTACATCTGTGCTTTTAATCATAATTTGACATAATATATTCTTGTCTCAATACATGTCTAATAAAACAGTGTTAATCTGCTGAATGGTGGTTAGTGGTTATGTTAAGGAAGACGCACGTGAGGCGTTCCAATTTAATCCTCAGGACAGAATTGCATCCTCCTGTGGATGACCTCACATAGGGTTGATTATGGTGTCCATGGACGGTATCAGCCATTTACCATCAGGTAGACTGCATGATACTTCCATAATATAAATGAATAATTACATGTACCAAACCATTAGAGATAATTTCTCATTAGTAAATTCGGTTTTGCGGAAGGTCTTCGTAGGTCGTTGGTTTATTTACATAAGTGTAGGATAACGACAATGAAAATAATGTGAATGAGGGTCGCATTCCAGCAACGATCATGACCTTGGCTTAGCCGCTGCAATTAAAAGCGAAAGTCCAAAAAGCTTCGCACGCGATCAATTACTGACCCAGATTGTGTGACGTCACATAAATGCGAATGTCACGAGTGGATTACCGCCGAATATAAAAAGAGAGTTCGCAAACACTTCATCAGTTCAATTTGACCGTTGAATACAACAACAACAAAAATGGCATTCAAGGTATAAGTGATTTCACTTCTGACGTTATTTTTTGTTGCTTTGAAAGCTCTATTAAATCGGAAATAACATACAAAAATAAATAAAGAGGATAGCAAAAAGTCCGAAGTCTACAATTTTTGTTGTTAGAAACATCACTATACAAATCATACTATCAGCAATTTTGGTATGGCCTGCGGTCGTGTTATTATATAGAGATATTAATAGAAAAGTGCAGCGAAAATCTACTTAAATATCTTCCAGTGTGATTATATGAATTCAGTGATAGTTTTTTTTTGTATTGTTAACGGTGTTAATTTTTTTATTTCAGTTTGTCGTCCTGAGCTGTTTGGTGGCCGCCGCCAGTGCTGGTCTGCTCCCCGCTGCGCCCGTCGCCTACCAGTCCTACCAAGCTCCGATCACCTACCACTCATCCCCAGTCGCCTACCACTCCGCCCCAGTAGCATACAGCGCCCCCGTGGCGTACGCTGCCCCAGTCGCCAAGGTCGCTGCCGTTGCTCCCATCGCCAAGGTCGCCGTTGAAGAGTACGACGCTCATCCCCAGTACTCCTTCGCCTACGACGTTCAGGACGGTCACACTGGTGACTCCAAGAGCCAGCACGAGACCCGCGACGGTGACGTCGTCCAGGGCTCCTACTCTGTTGTTGACCCCGATGGTACCAAGCGTACCGTTGAGTACACCGCCGATCCCCACAACGGTTTCAACGCCGTTGTCCACAAGGAGCCTCTTGCCGTGAAAGCCGTAGCCCCCGTAGTCGCTAAGGTGGCTGCTCCTGCCTACACCACATATGCCGCCGCCCCCGCGTACACATCCTATGCCGCCGCGCCCGTCGCTTACTCCGCTCCCTTGTACCACCACTAAATTTAGATCTAACTTGGTTGTCATGTTGTAAATAAATTATTAAATATATTTTAAAGAAACTATTCTGATGTTTTATGATTTATTTATGTCCATTAATTTTATTGTAAAATTATATAAACAATACATACTAGAAACGAGACAGGAATAATTTAATGAGTAAAACTGTTTAAAACAACATTTTTCTAACATTTTCAATAAACTCGTGTGTATTACATGTATTGGAACATATGTAAATCTTTAGTTGCATACATAGATCGTACCAAATAAGATGTTTAAGCAAACACATAATATTGCCCTTGATCGGTTAGTAAAATAATTTGAATGTCCTCCATTTTGACCACACATTCTTTTCATGACCATATGAGTCATATCATGACGATAACTCTACTTTACAGATAAATGACATTTATATTAAATATCAAATAATTGGAAGCCAAGTACACCGGATTTGGGCGGTGGTGGTAGAGCGCGTTCTGTTCCTGGAATAACGGTGAGCCCACGCTGCTTCCTGCGACGACGTTCCGCCTTACTAGCTCCTGGTTCAGGCTTACGTGGTAGCACAGAGAAACGACGCCCAGGTGGCACAGTTGACATCCTCTTAAACAACACCTGAGTTTCGATACGCTGGGGTTCGTCCATAACCCCTACTATCTGTCTCTCGCGCTGTATTATAGCTTTCCTTTCATCTGCAGTTATCGTTTCAGATGCCATCTCGGCACATTTGCTCAGGAAAGCTTGAACTCTTTCTGGATCTTGTAATTTCTTTGAAAACTCATATGCTTCCTCAACTTGAATTCGGACCTCGTTTGCATTACCCTGCTGCATATCGCCACTCATAAGCACAAAACAGCCATTGAGCCACCAAGTGACATTTCCCAATTCTTGCGCTTCTCTTTGACACCGTTTTGCGTAAAATTTAGCTAAAGCATAATTCTTTTGGGTACATAATAGTCGAGCTAATTCATACATTAACCAGCATTTCATTGTGGAGTTTTCACACATCTCCAGTGTTGCTACTACTTTCTCCGTAGCTTGTTTTATATCAATGAATTTGTAAGGATAGTTTGCCATTACAGAATCGAACGATGTCGGCCGGCCCGTCGGTAGACCCATTAGGAAGGCAATACGACGTCGATTACCACGTTCACTAAGAGTGTAAGACAAACGATGTTGTGACAGATATCCTTCTCCAACAGCTCTGTATAACCTATCTGTATACAGTTCTTTGTCAGGTAATGTGCGTGGCGTCTTTCCATTTAAGAACATCTGCATACGCTCAGCTTGTGCAATTAAGTCCATAACGCGATTTTCTCTCATACTCTTCTCCAATTGTTTCAACAGACGTTCAGCAGTTCGTGCACCTATTTCTCGCTCTTTTATTAATACAGCTTCTTTGTACTTATTTTGATGCTTAGATTCAGCCTTTTCAGCTAATTTAATAGTGTAGTAAGGTCTCTGAGAGCGCAACATATCTTGTCTTTCCGTAAGAGACCGAAGAGCTTCTTTTACGATTTCCTTTAGCTCTATACTTCCACCAGTATTAGCGGATTTTAGACGAGGGTCTTCGGTAAGTTCTTGAAGGAAGAATTTGTCATACGCCATCGGACCTAGGTATTTCATTGCAAGAACACGAGCTAATGTCAAGTGTTTCCTTGCTTCCATTTGAGTTAACTTACGTTTTTTCTCCGGTCGAGGAATACGAGAAACTCGTAATGGTTTCTGAGTTTCTTCCTCATTCGTGCGAGAAGCTTCAATTTGTTTGATCAGAGGCAGAAATTCGACCATCACATTTCCAGCATTAACTCCTATACAATCTTGTATAGTTTCAACGCCTTGATTGATACCTTCCATAAAGTAAGGTGGTTGTCTACGAACTCGAGCACCGCGATAGTTCATAACAACTGATCTCTCAAAGTCTGACATGGTGTACATTGCGCGTGATTGCATATTTCGAGCTATCATGTTCCCAGGTTCAAGTTTAAGAGCAAGCTCCGCATCAGAGTAAGCCTGTACTGGCTGCACAGCATCAGCACAGACCTGACTCCGTCCTGTGAGCATACGCACGTCATCTGGAGTGCTTTTATAAGCTTCATCATAGGAAGCTTTTGCCTTTTCAAACTGTTCAAGTCGTCGCAGGTATGCACCACGTTCTCGATAAACTGTAAGTGCACCGTATAGTTGTTTCTCCTCCATTTTTCTTGTTTTATAAATAAAATGAAACTAAAAGAAAAATATGATTACTCGAAAATATTAAAATATTTTTCTGAGATTGCAAATTCACATTGTTTGACGCTTGGCAGAAAAATAGCAAATGTCAGAAAACAGAGTGACAAAATACATAAATATTTGTTTTTTATTACTATTTTAAAGATCATCAATATGTGCCGTTAAAACAGAAATGTAATTATTATAAAATGTTGTGTAAGTATCATACTTTTCTAATCTATTATTACTTTTTATACTAGGGAATAATCGATTACAAATATAACAATGTAATAATATTCTTGTGAAGAAAAATGTTGTATTCATAAAGTAAAGCTACTTATTTGTGGGAATACTCATATAATTATATGTGTAAAAAAATTTAATACTTGTTATAGAAAAATAAATAAATCAAAGGTTTGTCACAAGTAAAAAGGCTTTTATTGTCGATTAAATAACGATGGCAGTCCTATTATAGAAGTACAGATTTGGTTTATTTAACAGCGACTACGGGAGCGGCAGCCGTGTATGCGTAAGGTGCAGCCGCAAGCCTTGCCACCGGGGAGACGAAGGATGAGTAGCGAGCAACGGGGGCGGTGTATGCGACCGGAGCGGTGTACGCTGCTACCTTCGCGACGGGCGCCGTGTATGCTGCGTAGGACAACGGAGCTGTGTAAGCAGCAGTGTATCTCGCAACAGGAGCGGCGACTAAGGGAGCTGCGGCAACTGGGGCAGCAGCAATGGGAGCTGCGGCGATGCGGGCTGGTACAACACCAGGTTCAGCGATGACAGCCGGTGCGGCGGCCACCAAGGGCTCCTTGCGAACCACAGCGTTGAATCCGTTGACTGAGTCGGCGGAATAATCGACAGTGCGGCGGGTGCCATCGGGGTCCACGAGCGAGTATGAGCCCTGTACTAAGTCTCCGTTGCGTTCCTCCTGTTGGCTCTTGTAGTCTCCGGTGAGCGAGTCAGCTACGTCATAACCGAATCTGTACTGTGGTAGGGGGTCGAATTCTTCGAGCCTCGCCGCAACCGGCGCGGCGGCAACGACCGGCGCGGCCACCAGGGGAGCGGCCACTGCGGCGGGCGCTGCGCTAGCGCGAGCCAAAGCCACGAAGCAGGAGACAATGATGATCTAGAAAAAGATTAACGAATGTTACGCTTGACCTTCAGGTAAATGCCTATGTTGATGATAAAAAACAATGTGAGTTAGACCATTTAATATGCGTCACAACATTCGTACTTGAAACGGTGACACGGTTTCGCGAGGGCGAGACTAGTGCAATTGCGCAACAATGTGTGCTAAAAATTACTAACTAGCCGAGGATACCACACTAGTCAAGGACAAACGCTGTCTCCAGAATGCTAATGGGCTTTAAAATAATAAGTTAATTAGACCAGCTAATTACATACGACGTTTTCCACTGGACTACTAGGTATTAGATTGAATTTTGTTCGAATTTCTTGTTACTATTTTATTTAATTGAATCAAAGCCAATGATAAAGATAAATTAATGAACAGACTTATTAAATTAATTTTAGCCACACAAGTAATTGATTAAAGAGTAAACCGCCTTTAAGGACACGATGAAATGATTTTATAATAGAATAGCATGAATAACATGAATATATTGAATATTTAATAACTTGAATTGATTCAATTTTCAATGATAAAGCAAAATATGATATTGCCAAAAACGATGAAACTTTGAATTGATACGATGGTTTACCTTAGAAGCCATTGTTGTTTGTATGGGTTGGTGGATGAAGCCAAGTTTGACTATGCTCCTGTAGATGACTCCGAGGTATATATAGTAGCGGACAGTTGTGACACCAGGCCAAGTTCGCGCTTAGTATTATACCGGCGCATCACTATGGATGTGCACGCAATGAAAATTAGCTGCAATTTGTCAATGGCGGAAAATCTGTCCGCGTTCTTGACTTTAAGCCAAATGTTATGAAATTGTAACATGTTATGGATAGTACACCAATAGGTATAGGGGTCAATGTTAAAGTTATAAAAATAATAGATGTACAGTCTAGCTTGTTTACCTACATATAAAATTATATCTTTAACTTAGGAAGGAAGATATTCTCTTTGAATGAATCTCGTTGAAGAAATCATGCATTTTGCACCATATTCCATTCTATTTTCCATGCCATATTTGTGGTAATTTGGTGTATGATCTTCTTCTGAATTTAGTGAATTTAGTGACTTTGTGGCTACCTACCGCATCAACAGAAAGATTAAATATAATAATATTAGCTTCCAATAGCCCATGCTCGCAGCGGGACCTCAACTTCGGTCATTTTAGTTAATTAGTATTCTGGAATTTAAGTTTAAAAAGTATCGATTATTCGCTATCGATCGATAAGTTATCGATATCGATCATTTGTACATGTATTATATGAAAATATTTCGCTGCGTCTATTCTTTCGACAGTCGAATTTTTTTTGCTTTACTATTCTGACTTAAAAAATTTAATCTTATCTTTGTATAATAAGAAGAACTCTTTACGAACTACGAGTAGAATCGTTATCTATCTATTAGCAAGCCTTCTCAATTTGTTTGTCTGTCACAGGTATCTTGGACGTTATACGACTTAATGTGTATTAATTACTATGGTTGGTATATCAACAATTATAATTAAAATGGTTAAAAATAAACTTGGTACGTTCCGGCAATTCGATTTATGTATTGAATCAAAAAAACAAATACTAGAAACTCAAACTTTAATAATCCTTACGCTATGCTATATTTTAACATTGCTAGGAAACATTTAAAAATACTAATATGTATGTGTATACAACACAATAGATAATATGTAACTACTACTAAAATCTATACTAAATGCGTGGAATAGATAAAACTGTTTTGCTAGCTTTAATTCAGTCTTCCCTTAGGGGTAGTTTAAATGAACCACATATTACTACTGTAAAGAACAGATGACATTTTAATTAATTTGTACCTACATGATTGTGAAATATATGTGTACATGTGTATAAAGTACTGTACCGGTGCTGTAATTTAAATAAACTTTAAGTGTTCTGTTTTATATGCTTTTGTATGTTTAATGTACTTTAAAAAAATCTCCTTTTACTTAAAAGAAGCTCTTTTGTTTTACTATAGAAGCTAAGTAGCATGTTCTAATAGGATCATAACATGAAGGTGAATAATATCACAGTAATATTTTAAATCAATAAATATTTATTTACAAAACAGGTCAATCAATGCTTTTCATTTACAAACAGTTTCACTTAGTGGTGGTAGACAGGAGCGGAGTAAGCTACGGGAGCGGCGTGGTACACGGGGGCGCTGGCGTACGCAGCGTGGACCACGGGAGCTACCTTAGCCACGGGGGCAGCGTACGCCACCGGGGCGGCGACCTTAGCGACGGCCGCGACCTTCACGCCCAACGCCTCCTTGTGTACGACAGCATTGAAACCGTTGTGAGGGTCAGCGGTGTAGTCCACGGTGCGCTTAGTACCATCGGGGTCGACGACGGAGTAGGAACCCTGGACGACGTCACCGTCGCGGGACTCGTGCTGGCTCTTAGAGTCACCGGTGAGACCATCCTGGACGTCGTACGCGAAGCTGTATTGGGGATGGGGGTCGTATTCTTCGACAGCGACCTTAGCGACGGGTGCGACGGCAGCGACCTTGGCAACTGGGGCAGAGTACGCCACGGGTGCGCTGTATGCTACTGGAGCGGGGTGGTAGGCTACTGGGGCGGAGTGGTAGGTGACTGGGGCGGAGTGGTAGGCGACCGGCGCGGCGTGGTAGGCGACCGGGGCGGCGGGGAGCAGACCAGCACTAGCGGCTGCCACCAAGCAGGCGAATACGACGAACTGAAACAACGAACATTATAAAATTGTTTATATAAAAATATTAAATTGTAAATAAAAATGGTAATTTCCCAAAATTTTGTCAAACGGTTTTTTTCAGGTATTTTCGGTGCTATTAATATTTTTAAGAAATAATTATTGACGAATTTTACACCCGGGTCTTTTAATTATTTATTTATTCAATGTTAATTAATAATAATTTATTAAGCCCTTTATTATTTTAAATTAATCTTTAAAAAACTTATGTATGTTAAGATTACAATTTAAATTTCGAGATAAGTTCAATTAAATCAAATGAAATTTATTTTTATTTTTACACTTTATAACTCTGCAATATTGTCATATAAATCAATGTACCTAGAAAGCCATTGCTGCTTATTTTGACTGAAGGGGAACGTGTGATGTCGAACAGAATTCGCCATACGGTTTTATATCGTACGCAAACCGCCTGCGGCAAAAGCTACTAAGCTGAGCTCTCGCCCGATGACATGTTCCGATCAATAATCCAATTGTAACACTTGTTATAGTACAAGGACTACAACGTGTAAATGTCAAGTACTTAAAGAAAGCCAAAACGCTTCACTCCTTTTCGAAGAATTTTATGACTCTATTTGGACTACGAAACTACGCGTCAATTAATTGGTTAAGTAACATTAGCTCTCACGCAGGTAGATTATGGAAACGGAAATAGTAAAAATATCAGTGTAGAAGCTATTAGAATCATTTTGTAAAATATAATTTACAGTTGGCTAGATTTTCGATATACCTATATGTTTTTATTTTATGTTCACAAATGCCTTTAAAAGCAGAAAACCTAGATAAGTATGAAGCGCGAATTACGATATCCTAGCCGATCTACGAGTACCGATTTCGTACAAAGTTAAGCAACGTCGAGCGCGGTCGGTAGATGGATGGGTGACCGCTAGTGGCAAAAATTTCATGCGCATTTTCGTACTTCGGAGGGCACGTTAAACCTTGTCGGAGGCCTTATGGACGGTTTTAAATCATTTGTCACGGGTTCGCCATAAACCCGTTTCCTCCCAGCAACACGCAATTGAGCAGCGTGGTGGAGTACGCTCCAAACCTCTCTCAGTTGTGAAGGAAAGCCCGTGCAGTGCTTAACGTTCTTATAAAAAAAGCCACCATCACAATTTTTCTACCCTTTCTTGTTTATTATACATATACATATATTTATTAATAGAGTATAAAATATATAGAAAATGTACTTTTAATAAATATACATATACGATGGAGCAACCCAACCTGGATTTTAGAGGGAGTTGAAGCTAGTTGCTACCTCAAACATAATTAAAGAATAACCATGTATTAAACTTCTACATAGTAAACATATATACTCGTAGGTACATCTACTGAATGTATGATAATATTTGAATATTGAATAATATAATATATAATAATAATAATATAATATATAAATATTGATAATATATGAATTTGAATTCATGCGAAGGACTTTCGCTTATATTAATTAAGCTTACTAAGCTGCACTTTCATTTTAAAGTCATTTTAATCCCTTTAAAATATTTTTATGCGTCCTTGAATCTATCCCATTAATTGTTTATTTATTATTATAAAAAACTTAAGTGTTAAATATTGAAGTCAGCGGGAGGTATGCTCCTCCTTAATTATAATAAATGACGTTACAACATATCCTGTAATCAATTTACTAAAAAAGAAAAACGAGTTTGCATTACTGGCAAAGTTCACTGGAGCAACTTATGACTCATAAAAGTTGTACTTGTATTACCATAATATGTAGTACCAGTTTATTGAGATGACTTGTTCAACTTAGAAATTATATTTTTATCCGGACTGCGTCAAAAGGGGTTACCCCTGTTTACCTATTGTGTAATATTGGTTACTAGCTGATCCCCGTGATTTCACCCGCATTAAAAATGTAAAAAGGAATACATATTTAAACATAACTGAAATCCCGCTCTTTCGCGAGGTCGCATAGGCGTGGAACTCGCGCTAATACTTTTTCAAAATTTAAGTAGCCTTTGTTACGTCTGAGACGTTCAGCTATCTTCCAGTGAAAAACCCGTCAAAATCGGACCAGCCGTTTAGAAGATAACCTCAGCCAAACAAACAGACAGACAGGCTGACAATTTTTTTTAATTGCATTTTTGTTATAGGTATCGTGTATGCCATACGCATATGCCATATGCGTGTGTGTCATATGCATTGAGTAAAAAGTGTTATATTGAAATCACATATTGGTTATATTCTCATTTATTGTTCACGCATAAATTCAAATGACTAAAAGCTGGATGATTTAAATATGAGGTGACCATCAAAGCCCTCAAGAGTGTTAACATATTTGTGCCTGGCTTTAGATAGAATACCTGTCTATATGGAGTTTGTCACAGATGTCCATGGGCAGCAGTGACCAGTGGCCGATTTAGACATTTGTCGCCAGTAGGCTATTGAAATTTATTCGCCGCTGTCGACATTTACACGTCTATACTTTAGTTTGGCCTCGCACAAATAATCGTGGAATTAGAAGATCACAATTTGCTGCCGCTTCTGAAGTTAGAAAAAATAAGCCGTCAAAACAAAATAGTCTCCGTAAGTAAGGTCGTTCAAGATAAATTTGCTGCGCCTCCAATCTTCCTCCCCTACGGCGCTCGCCTACTCAGCCTTTTGGTAAATTCCTTACTGGCAGTGACCACTAATCATCAGATAAAGTGCATGCTCGTTTGTCTAATCTTAGATAAAAGTCTTGTCTTTGCTCACGTGAGCTCAGTGTTTATATTTTACTCAGCTCTATAATTTTTCTAGCTACAAAATGTAGTTTATGTTATCTGTATTTCACGTATCTCATTGGAAAATGCAAAATTGGTTTTAAAGGATAGGCCATGGATAAGCCCGAAGCCGGTGAAGCCGGCGAAACATTGACGACTCCTCTGGTGTTGCAAATGTCCATAGGCGACGGTGACTACTTTCCATCAGGTGGTGCGTCTGCCTTTTCGTTTGGTTACCTAACTATAAAAAAAAACCCTCTACAGTCATACATAAGTCCATATACAACATTCATTATAGTCCTGCCGCCGGAACCGTGCGGTCCTGAAAGCTGTCAATCAGTATCAGTTGGACATAACTAGAGATGTGCCTAGTAATATTTATTTTGTATCGTTTCGAACTTTTGAATATAATTAGCGTAGGGAAGGAAACATGATAGATAAAAA
>DWPV01003732.1:0-14692 GCA_018251915.1 Urbanus proteus proteus
GTTTATTTTTTTTGTTAAAAATATTTTTATTATATAAATCCTTATTTAAGTAGGAATCGTATTGGATGTGGGTTAGAATGATATTGATTGTTATTCAAGTAAGAACATAGTATAAAAACATTTTACCCGGATAGGATCGGGTATGATGAGAATTTGCATTGTTAGCGGTCACAAGACGTTCTAACTTAGTCTTAATGACCTTATAGCTTAATACGTGTGAGCTATTATGAGTAACGTGTATGAATCTTTTGATGAATTTTGACAGTAATTGTTCACTTTAATCATTTTTTAATATATTGGTCAATACCAGGTAAAAAGCGGTCACAAAAAATAGTTTTCGGTCAACTAACATACCTAAAACAACAAATTGGTTTTGATGTGCCATCTAAGGCTATCTCATAAAATGTCGGGCTCCCAGTACGATTTAGCCATTACAACATTGATTATTATTGAATTATAGTATGATTGTAATATTAAATTAAATGTATTTGATGGCAAGATGGAGAACGAAGCTTTCTTACCAAGCACTTATTGTTAAAGTGATGTAACTCCTTCATAAATTGACCGCATTTTCGGTAATTTTTTTGAGAAAAAATCTACCTATTAAATTTTACGTTTAAGTTTTGATCTATAATTAAATATAATTTATATCTATGCTGAATTGCAATGAGGCTGACCGTCTGTATCGTACTCAGAACAGTTATAATAAAGTTTCTGAGGCTCGGCCCCGGGCGGTGTCTGCACCTTGAGTTAGGTATCGAATGCCTCAAGGCCTAAATCCGATCGGATACTCCGTATTATCCCTCTCCCAGACCACCACTAGGCTTATATCCTTTTCAATGCCTGGAAATATTAAATTGTAGGTATACGAAGGTTGTCGAGATTTATAGGTGGTTTAAGAAATATGTACTCGTATAAAGTAGATGTTTAGGAATAATGTTCGATTAAAATAGAAATAAATATGTACTTACAATCGATTCTTCAAATATATAACCGAGTCTCTGGACCCTTGAATGTAAATAATAGTTTAATATTTAAAGTTAAAAAAACATTTTGTGAATTGTTATCAAGTCTGCTCTTTGAAACAAAAGCTGGGTCAAGTTTAGTAAACTCAAAAGTTCATGAACTTGTACATATATCAAAATAACCGTAGTGTTGTCCACTAAATAATTGTTGAAATATCAAATTAACGTGGAGCACTATTCAACCGACTATTCCATTCCCATAATGGACTTGCAATCTCCAATTTCTCAGTCAATACAGAACGCTTCGTTACAAACAGGAGACTTGTGGATTTCAATTCACTTTGTCAAAAGCAGAACCGAGACGTATTTAAAGACAAGAGCCTTAGATGCAATCAATATCTTCAAAGCAATTCAAAGTTTACTTTATTCTCTATTGAATGGATGAAAGTGCATTTTAAAGTTACTTGCGATGTTAAAAATTAAAAGTCATGCGTCTAGTCTAACAAAACGAATGAAACCTCATAGTTTGTATTTGATTTCTATAACGAAATGAAGGTTCTATCCGACGTAGCTCTACGCAAGGCCTCTCTTTGAATTACAGTATGTAAATCGTACTGATGTTATCATGGAATGAAGTTGAATTTTAATAGTGAACTTTACTAATTAATCAACTGTACTATTATTATTATTTTTTGCAAGTGGTAAAACAAGTAATTACCTATGATTCTATGTGGAAGGTATCTACCGTGAATGGATATTTAAACGTCAATATCGGTCTTTGTCTGATGTATGATTCACAAATATTAAGAGTACTAATATTAGAAATAATAATTATTTAATAAAAACACTCCCTAATGTAGTAGCGTAACGATGTCTGTTACGCTAAACCACAGGTAGATATTTGCCAAAATATTTTGTGAAAGTGCGCTACTACCATAGTAAATCCTTATACTGTGCTACTACTTAATTTAATCAAAACCAACTAAAAAAATATATCATTTTTTTTTTTCTTATTACACGTTATAATACTCATGTTGTCATAGATTGTAACTTCTCTCCTTCCCTTCTCTCGAGATTGTACGAGTCCACTAGGGGAAAGACTCCATCCAAAGGGTACCAACCTTCCTGCGAAATTATTCATCTGCGGTCACCAACCACAACCAAGCGAATGGTGACATAGGGTATCTTAAGGGAGATCTATGACCAACGGTGAACTAGGACTGAAAGGTAATTAAGGACATTTTGTGTTGTAATAGTTTAATATACTTGTGTGAAGGGAATTTATATGATTTATACAAATAAACAAAATTGAAGTGTCTGTTTGTAATTTTAAAATAACATTTTTTTTCAATGCATACGAAAGTATACACGATACCTATAACGAAAATGCAATTATTTTTTTGTCTGTCTATTTGGGTGAGGTAATCTTCTAAACGGCTGGACCGATTTTGACGGAACTTTTGCCGGAAGATAGCTGAAAGTCTAAGGCATAATATAGGCTACTTTAATTTTGGAAAAACCATTAGCGCGCGCGCCATGCGCTTGGGGCCGCCGTCGCGGGAGAGCCGGGTATCACTTATGTTTAAATACGGATGCCTTTTTACTTTTTTAATGTGGGTGAGACCGCGAGGATCAGCAAATTTTATAACCGCGTTATAAACAGGTAAACACCTTATCTTATCCAATGTAAGAAGTGTAAGAACAATCACATTAGCTAATCACGGATGTGTAAAATAATTATAATATTTTTGTTTTTAAGATAACAGCAATTGAAGCAATTTGACAGAGTCTAATAGGAATAGTTTTTGTTCCTCTTTTTTGATCAAATCAAATGTGCATTTTTTGTAACAAGATGATGTCACTCAAATGAGTTGTTTCTCGGTAAAGTAATGTATTAAATTATATGTTACCGATTGTTTATTACTACAATTGACGTGATATTTGAAAGTGAAAGGAAGTGCTAATATATATTATTTTAAGTAAAGTAATAAGAGTGATTTTTGAAGTGGTTTTGTGTAAGAAAAAGTACAATTTTTTCCTTTAGAATGTTTAAGGCAGTTCAATTTGAAGAATAAGGTTTAGATGACAATGAAATGTTGTGCTTAATATACCTAATAATAATGGATTAAGGAACTTCATAGGTACATTGATTAATTTTAACTACGATTATATCAATTACTAGTTTTTGCCCGCAGCTTAACGTTACGTTCGCATTTATAATTATTAGGTTTGTAGGCTTGAGATATAATGCGAATGTAATTTATTCCTATCAAGAGGCTGTAGGTGTAAAAATAGGTAGGTTTTAGGTATAAAAATTCCTTTCTATCCCTCGGGAGTAGTACGTTTTTTCGAGATGAAAGGTCCCTATGTCCTTTTGTGTCTACTATGTGTGTGTAAAATTCCATAACGATCAGTTGAGTAGTTAAAGCGTGAACGCGTTACAAACAAATAAACGGACATTCACATTTGTAATAATTAGGATTATAAGTAACGACGCATATTTTAGCCTCGTTCCGTGAATCGCAAATCACGTGGATAAAGCCACTATTACATTTCCATACCTTCCAAAACTGTTTCGAATTCCTGTACAACAAAATAAGTAAAAACTTGCAAGATGCGCAAGGTGAGCGCGGATGATCTAATGAATTCACTTAGCGTTACTTATACACGTGACGCGAACGGCGACATGTTGCGAACTACTCGCACGCCAAAGATGTTTTGCACATTAAACTAATGCACACGGAAGTGTTACTACTGGAGCGAAGTTTGTTAGAGAAACCCCGACGTCTAATAAATTTGCTGAAGCAAATCGTATGAGATTTACATAAAAAGTTGTTAATAATATAAAAAGCTTAAATTACTTAAAAAAGCCATGTTATTCATCAGCTTTTAACGGACTGAAGATACAAACGTCAACGAATTTGAAAAAAGACGCTTTCTACACTCATGTAGATAGCCCTACAGTAGGATTTTTTCCTGTGTCGTGGGTGACATGGACATACAAAGACGAATACACAAATACCCAGACCCAGAACAGAAATCTAAACTCATTCAGATATCTATCTTGCCGGAAATCGAACCCGGGACCCACTGCGCGTCAGACCGGTAGGGTAACTGCTCTGTGTCAGGGGTCGTCAGGTTTAATAATTTTTTGTATGATTAAGTAGAGAATTACATAACGTTTGTAAAACAATGTGAAAATCCTTTAAGGTAATTAATCCCAATAAAATTGCCAATGGAAAAAACAAAGTCAGGATTTTACAAAATGTTTGCAATGTTAAAAGCAAGAGAGATTTTTCAACACGAAAATATATTTCCGATTTTGTCGCTACAAACACTAGAGGCAATCGCTGTCGTTATTTTTATAGCACTTTGATTAAGTGCCCGACCCCGTACATACTTTTTGTTTTCATTTTAAAGCGTGTACTTAAATCTAACAAAGAGGCCGCTGACCTTAACAACTATTATGTTTTTTTCTTTTGTTCCACGCACGTACTCATCTGCCTTCGTGCAACCACACTCCCCACGCTCCCTGTCTATCATAGTACCTACGTCGCATTGTCGGCACTTACGCCGCAAGAGGCTGACATCTGACATTGCTCCCAACACTACTTCGATCGAGAATCATACCTTAGTCGCATTATCATCTGCATTCTTCATTCTTAAGTCGGATCTGTTGGCAGATAGATCGGGAAGAAGGCGCAGTGCGTCTAGCGTTCCCTGTTACAGTTGCAGGACCAGTCTAGCGCGGCTGTCGCGTCTAGACGGCGCGTCGGATCCCTATCGGTCTCAGTAAAATTATGTGACATGGTCGTAACGTAACTACCACAGTTGGATATCGTGCTAAGTTCGATTATCGTTTGCGTTTTCGACACTCAATGTGTCAAGGTATCACTTACTTTTTGAGTGTCATATTCGCCATAAAATGGAGTTTTATACGTGTGGAAATGTCTTTCAAGCTCTTTAAGAAATCTGTTGTATGCTTTAAATAAACGCTGTCACCATTTTTTATGTGATCGAAGTAGCAAACGAGAATGTAGTCCACCTGATAGTAAGTAGCCACTGCCATCCATTGACATCTGCAATCAACCCTAAATAAGATTATAGGCTTATCTGAGGTCAGCCACAGATGCGTTACTACATCTGAGGACTAAGTTGGTACGCCTCGAATATATAGGTATTACCACACGCTTCAAACCAGAACACAGCAGCGTATAACTCTGCTGCTGTGAGGCAGAGATAGGCGTGATGGTGGCGGTACTGGATTCGAACCACAAATTACTACCACTTTTAATTTCTTAAGTAAATTAACGTTCGAAACAAAAATAAGTTACAAATTCTCTATTTATATGGTGACGAATTGTGAGAAATAACATTAAAAGAAAGAGAGTAAGAGTAGTAACTTAAGAAAGAAATGGAAAGTATATCCAAGCGCATTAAATAAAATACGTATAAAACCGATGTAAACACGCTAACAATTGATGCTTTAAATCATATTAAAGCAGTCTACAATTACACTAGAAAATAAATAAGATACACATTGAGATAGACGTGAACAAACATAATTTGGGAGCGAACAATGCGCCGCATAAGAAGCGTTTTACAATCGCAACAAAGAAATCTAGATCATACGGACAATGCATTTACGAAACTCGTTAGTAATCTGTGAGGCGTTAGCATCTTTTCTCTGGTGAGAGTGCGCTAAGTGGCGAAACTGCCACAATGGAGGGTTCGCTATCGGCACGGTACGTATCGTTGCGGGTCATCGCACACCGACCTTTCACCGGCCAGCTAACAACATGTATGTACAATTGCATTAGTATGCTCACTGCTTGTAAGACGTATAAGCGGATAAACTTGTTACTTTGTGACAGTTGTTTTAAGATGAAGTTTTTCGCGGTAACGTCCGGAGCATCATGGTCACACATATTTCTGCCAGTGTTAAGCGCTGGTTCTGGTTTAACGGGTGTGGTAATGGAGTCAAACTTATTGGTAACTTTGCTTAGGGTTAGCATATTTTAAATTAGTCCCCTTGGTCAGTGATAGTCTTATGGCTGAAACTTGGCCTCTAAATCGGGGGGTCCGAGGTTCAAATCCCAGGCAAACATCTCTGATTTATGTGCGTAATAGAAATTAATTATCACTTACTTCAAATGCGAAGGAAAATATCGTAAGGAAACCAGCATAACTGAGAGTTCTTAAAGGTGTGTGAAGTCAACCAATTCGCACTTGGCCTATGAGAGGAGACCAGCAGAGCAGTGGGACCTTAATGGGCGACGACGACGAAACTAACACTTACAGCAGTGTTAGCTAACAGCGTCACAATTTATTACGACACTTCTCGTAAAGTAGACTATTTAGTAATAGAATTCGATAGTTAAGAAGACATAGATCATCAATTACATTAATTCATTGCTGCTGCGGGTGACGTCATAGCTGTCATCTATCAACAATGCAATGTCATAACCAGCTGTTTCATAACAGCTGTTGTGGTAACATGAATGATGTTTCTATCTGAAATTTGTCACCAGTAAAAATATGACTGAAATATTGTGATCTTGGCGTCAATGTCCAACTGCTGGGCAAGGATATCTTCTCAAAGTAAGAAGGGTTAAGACTGACTTTTACTCAATACTATTACAGTTCTACTGTTGAATACGGTGTTCCACTAAGAGTGAGACATGATTAGGCCATAGTCTAATTCTGGCAAAGTGTAAATTAGTCAACTTTACACACTATTGAGAACTATTTTTAAATTCTTCAGGCGTGTAGATTTTCTCACGATATTTTAATGCCGCTAATGTAAGTCATAATTACTTTCTTATTTACACTTTAGACAAGTATCAGAGGCCTGGGATTCGAAACTCGATCCCCTAGAGAGAAAAGGCTAATCTTAAACCTAAATCTAAAATCTAGGATTTCAATGCTATTTAGTTGTTGACCTTTCTTTAGTCAATTATTGGGAAAATAAGAATAAAATATTTGGTAATATTTTATTTAATTTACATAATTAAAGATATTTATTTGCATACATTACGATGAAGGATCACAAGTTACGGTAATTTTAATCAATTCACGCACTGTCGCATGAGTGGGGTTAGGGCTGGCGACGATTTAATTTACATATGGGGGAATCCGAAATAAACTACACCATTTTTGTAAAAGCTACTCGTGTTTAACGCTTCTCTATGCTAATATGCATATATGTACACTAGCTGATCCCGCGGTTTCACCTGCGTTAAAGAAATAAAAAGGCATATACATATTTAAAAAGAAGTGATACCCAGCGCTCCCGCGGTAGCGCGCGCATGCATGTGGAAAGCGCGTTATTAGGTTTTTCATAATTTAAAAGGTGCTTATTTTACACCTTAGACTTTCAGCTATCTTCCAGTGAAAGTTCCGTAAAAATCGGTCCAGCCGTTTAGATCACTTCAGTCAAACAGACAGACAAACATTTTAAATTGAATTTTTGTTGTAGGAATTGTGTATTTTCATATGCATTGAGTTAAAAGATGATTATTTTGAAATCACAAACAGACGCTTTCTATTTTATTTATTTGTTTAGATATTTATATTTTTATAACGCTTTCTACATTTACTTGCCTCACAGGAGGATTTTCTCCTGCGTCGGTGTCATGGACACACATAGACAAATACACCTAGATCAAAAATCTAAATTTATCTATTTGTCTGGCCGGGGATCTAACCCGGTACACGCCGCATGTCAGACCATTATGTTAATATCCCACGTGGGTGTTTTTTTAAAAACGGTTTTTGTGATTTTTTAATTTTTTATTTTTAAAAGCATTATAGTGATTAGACTATTGTACAATACTCGATTTAATATTGATACTAGAAAAAAGAAAAACGCAAAATATTTAAAATCTAAAATTTAAAAAACTTTTTACCTTTATTCTACGAAGACAACTTTGTAATTAAATTAATCTAAACATTGATGCAAATTCGTTACCTTAAGCAGGATCAAAACAAAGTCGCTACCGTTTTACCCCTCTATCCTTTAATTATAGAGGCTGAGAATATCCGAGAGATTCTGAGACTCCGCCAAGACTGTATCGATCGTTAATTTCTTTTGGCTTAAGCCATTTCCGGGCGTACTGTTTTAAACCTATGCATTATACATTTGTGCAGTCCTTATAGCAATGTAGTTATATACGGTAACACTCTGAGATACATTTATGTAGTGTTGCGTCCTTTTAACTTGAACGACTTCAATTCATAAGTGTCCTGTTAATTATCGTGTATGTAATACCAATCTGTGTTGAAGTAAGTTTTGTTACTTTAATAATTTTTAATATTTATTATATTTGATTTAATTCTGAAATTAGATAATTTAATAATTATTCTGTAATAAAATAGTCCTTGTATATTCCAAGACGGAGCAGCGTGGTTGAGCATACTCGAGCTCTCCCCCAATTGTGTAGAGATCTGTGCTAATTAGTAGGACTTAAAATTGGCAGGCATGTAAATTTACCCAATTTATTAACATTTTACATTAATATTCCATCTCTATACGACTTATACAAAACATTAAATAGTTTAAACCCAATATTCTTGTACAACCCTAACATAATAAAATGAATACAAAATATCCTTTAGAAATAGTGGGATTTATCAAACGTCTAAACTAGCATATTGTAGGAGCTCCATCATAATATATTCCTACACGTATTCCACGAAGCGCCTAAGGTATCCTGTTTATCTTATCACAGTCCTGTGGCTGTCTCGGTCCGCGTGTAGGAGGTATGTGGGAATATTTAGTTACATTCATACTCGACTGTCGTGCACATATGTGTAGGTAGGTACATATACTTGGTACAAAATAGTGCTGTGTTATCTCGTGGATGTTTTCGTTTAATTTAAGATAATTTAGTCGCTAACATTTAAATATATTAACATTTTTTTTTGATAAAAAATACATGTTTTCATATTTTTTAGAAGCTGATAAGTACGAATGCGTGTAGGTTCATATGCGCCTACCTACAGTCTTACGATACAATACATTTTGTGTATATTGTTTCTTTTTCAAAAAGAAGTGTTTTGCTTTTTTAAGTTAGGTACTGGGACTTTTGTATATTTTTTTTTAGTATTGTTATCTATAATAAAGTTTTTTTTTAAATCATGTTGCTTATTCTATTCGTGGTCTTATATCGAAGGTCCTTTACATCTATACGTTTGAAGAATATACCTACTTTGCCTACAGTCACAGGTGTGTTGCCACCCCAAAATTTAATCTATGCCCGTAATTACAGTCGCTCCGTTACCCTTCAAATTTGATCGTAGCCATTCGTACCCCGTAATTTGGTGGCAGAGATAGGTAAGAGGGTATTGTGGCTAAGCAGACGCCTTATGTCCAGGCGAAACATTACCCGAGGTTGCTGAACTGAGATAAACATACTTGACATTTAAATATATGATTATAGTACATCAACCGTGTATAGCTGCAACCCTTTTTATATCCCGTTAATGGGCATGTGTCCCCATAACCGAGGCCTTCTTTCGGCCTTCCTACAACGTACCTATCCTACGATGTGGCTTCTATATGGATAAAAATATATAGAGTTAATATACATGTTCCTTGCTCAGTATATTAGTATAGATAGATACTTGTATACATCGTGGACAGTAAGTTGACTGTCTTTGACCATAAAATATGATTTTCGCATTACGATTACCATTAATCAATTTAATAGTGATCTGTTAATAAGTTTTATTTAACTGCTTATCTAAGACACGCAACATTTAGCAACAACTGAAGTAGGTATCAAGATCATGAATCTTATAAAACTATGTCTATCATTGTAATCATTTCTTCACAAAATGTTCATAGCTAGATATCTGAGAAATAAGAAAATTAAACGGTTGTTGCGTTTTAATTGCAAAGCGCAATTAATTTTCTTACTTATCGCATTTTTTAACTTCGAAAAGTCGTGTAAAGGAAATGGAGAGACTAAAAAGTATTTATCAGCTACTTTCAATTTTAATTTTAGTAAGTTACTCCTTTTTTTATAATAAATCACATTTGCTACTTGTAATAAGTTTATTAGGCGCTTATTATATAGAGCTCTGAGAATGAAAATGACAATGCGAAATAAAATAAATATCCTAATCATGAAAAGTTACCCATAAAATATTTTATAACATTAAAAAAAATTAACACATTTATGCTGTCAATTTATTACATAGTATATATTTCAGTCGTTATAAGGCAAAACCCGTTCGTTAACGTGTACAATTTAATTTGCCGAAATTTCGAATTCGATCACTTTTGTTCTCAGTGTGTGATATCCTATACGAATTATTATAAATGCGAAAGTCCGTTTATTTGTTTGTTTGTAACGCCTTCATGCTTTAACTACTCAACTGATCGATATGAAATTTTACACACACATTGCTTGGAGTCCAGAATAGGACATAGACCTTTCATCCCGAAAAAAGATACTACTCCTGAGGGATATAAAAGTAACTTTTATACCTACGGCCACTTGATAAGATTGAATTGCATTAGAATTACACCTAAAGTATACAAACCTAATATTTAACGCGAGCGAAGCTGAGGGCGAAAACTAATATTACCATAAATCAAGCTTACATGTGAAGAAAACTATCACTATTCATAAACATTAAATATCTGTAACCTCGTATTGTTAAATTGCAGATTTTCACGACACCCACCAATTTATCCCCAGTAACAAGTAAGTGCCAATTAAAATTTTAAGTACTTAATTTATAGGCGTGCTGATGTTTTTCGTTAATTTCGTTATTTTATAACGCGAAACGTAATTTATTAAAATAAAACAGGAATGCCTTTCTCTAAAGTGGTCTGGTGCTTTATTTTTTTAATTTTAAGTGATTGTTACTGTAACTGATTACATTTGGATCTTAATGCGTGACAATAAAATAAATTATTCATTTATACAATAATTTATTTACATACAATATAATAAATGAAAGCCTTAGTTACTTATAATTATTTTATGAAATTAATTTATAATAATAAATGTTTTAAACTACGCAATCTATCGAAATACATATATCATCAATAACACTAAAATGGCTACAAGCAACTAAACCCAATACCAAACTACAAAATCGAATTACAGTTAGTAATTTTCGATCACGAATAATCTTAAACATTACAAGAAAATATGTTGTCACAATACTGAACGTCTTGTAAGAAAACATTTTGTCACGATACTGAAGAATATGCCGGAAGCAAAAATATCTGTGAAGTTTTCTTGTGAATCTTGTGATAGAGCCACTTCTTACGAGCCATTGTACTAACCGAGATCTGTTTGGCCAGAGCTTGAATAACAGCATGAAATGTTTAAAATATTGGAAAGTTTAAACGCTGGTAACTCAAACAAATCTTTGGAGCATTATCTTTTATATTTTGTAATGAGTTGATAAATGTGGAAGGTTTCGTAACGCAATATTTCACGAGATGATTTACGTAGCGGATTTTGATGCGCAAATAGATTAAATATATATACGACATAGTTATAATTGAAATTACTTTTGTATCTTTACAATATTGTTATAAATAAAAAAGAGATGGATCTACAATATAGGTATTTTTATTTGAAATACATGCTTCCTATGTAGTAGCAGGTATCGTAAACAAATTTTTATCAACTCTAAATGTTTTTACATAATTGATATTTTATTTATTTATTTTTTATGTACCTTACAACAAAGTGTGGTAACAAAGGTGGACTTAATGCTACAAGCATTCTCTGCCAGTCAAACTTCGGGCAGTGAGAAAAACAACGACAATATTCAATTCTTTTCAAACAAATTGTGAATATATGTAAGCTACTAACATATTATAATATTTCAGAGTCGGAAAGATCTCTAAGAACCGGTAATGTAACATATAAATATTGTAAAATATTTTAACAAGAGGGTGTGAAAACTATATTGTAATTAAAAACGTTTTAGGAGATACGTTCACACCTGCTGAGATGTTACCAGTGGCGGTAAGATTAATACAAAAAGGTACGTTAATGTTGTAGCTATGTATATTTTACGGACGAACGACGAACGGGACTCGTACATAATAGGATTACACGTGTCCATGGGCGGCAGTGGCCACTTGCCATCAGGTGGATACTACTTCCATATTATAAAAAAAGTTTTCTTAGGTTCAGTTGAATACTCAAGTAAAAGATATTTATAATGATAATAAATTGCTATATTTTTCAGTGTAAAACATGCATTTTTACAATTAAGTGCATAACTATAGAAATTGTATGAAAACTAAAAAAATATTAATTCCACAGTTGAAGAACCTGGCTGTAAGTACAGTTTTGTCGTAAACAGTGTGTCATAAATACTTAACATATTCATTTAGTGATAATTACGTACTTTGTTTATAGTGGGAAAAGGGATTGTTAGTGCCTCGCGAAATGCCGAAGACCTTGTAGATAAACTTTATGAAGCATTCTGTACGTAAGAATGGAATTGTTTAAACTTCGTTTTATTTTTAGTCAACTTAAAAACGACGAAATTAATTCGACCAGTGTTTTTAATTACTTTGATATAATTACTTCATTTATAAGCATATGATGTCATGACAGTCTGGATAATACATAAAATTCAAGAGACTTGTCGTTTAATATACCTGTAAACTTTTCTTGTTTAGTTTTGATTTATTTTGACTAAAATATTTATGTGTTTTTGCAGTCATGACCCCGAAACGATTTGTTACACTACAAGGTAGTAAATTATCTACTCGTACTTCATTCTTATGTATTTTTCATATAATTGTTTGAAAGTATCATTTAGATTCGTTTAAAATTATGTTTTAATATGGGTATTTATTGCAGAATTCGATATATCAGGACTCGATGCCCTTCAAGCACTGGCGTTAAGTGGAGAAGGCGAGTGTTTATTGCTCTATTGGTTTTAAAAAATATGTTTTTTTATTTTTTGTATAATTATATTCTTATCGAGCAAACGTAATCATTTTATGTAGTTTGGAATAAAATTAGTATTTTTCAAATTGTGTTCCAGTTAGGACAGTAGTTTAGTTCTGACATATTGAATCATTTACATATTTTTTACATTTTAAATATTCTATAAAGTAAAGAAGCTTAGTATAATAAACGTGACAGGAGATAATAATAGATATCTATGTATCATTTTTTGCAGTCGCTAATGGCAATGTAGTGTCTGTGACAGAGGCGCCGTCTGGTATAGAAGAAATGAATTATAAAGGTCAAAAAATAATTTAAATTAATGTTTATATTTATCTTGACAAAACATATTATTATATATGTCTCACTTAAAACGGGACATATATTGCAATATTATTAATCCTAATAAATTTAAATCCAATAATAAAATGCTGATTATAAATTTTTACAATAATATGTATTTAAATTTCAGGACAATTAGTCGATATAAACAATGATGCAAAAAGGTGTAAATATAAATGTAGGTGACATTACTCAAACTAATTATCTATTTTCAGAGCATAATTATATTGCAGTACAATTATTTAATATTTTTTTTATAATTTAAGCCTTTTATATACGCCTTTTCGTTACAGTATTAGTAAAGAAAATTGACAAGAACGCAGAGAGACGAGGTAGGATTATCATTTTATTTTTACTTCAATTATAGGTGGTGTTATTTTAATTTACAGGTACTTTTCGTATAAATTGATAAAATATAATAAATTACCTGATCAATTAGTATCAAGTCAATTATGTGAATATTTACTGTGCTGAATATTCACTGTGTAGTGAAATCGAATTAACTTTAAACCATTTGCCTCAATTATAATAAACACGCAAGAGTTAACATAATTTGTTCATTTCGTAAAATTCTATCAGTGTATAGCTATACAGTCGGTATTGATCTTTATTGGAACACCTTCCAGGAATAGCCTTAGCTAAGAAGTTAAACAAGAAACGACGCTTGATCGTAAAAAGCCGGAAAGACTTTAAAGAGACGAAGAACAAAGTGTCGACACTTGAGAAAACTGCAGGTAAACTATTTAGCGTTGCGGGCTTAACGGGCGATAAGTGATCACCGCTATACTTGTATCAGTACAAATAAATAAAAATGTGTTTGTTTGTCATTTTTAAAATATATAACTCAGACTATCTACCCGAGTACGTCAAATAGAAAAATGTTAATACTACTTCTAGTAATTCACTACTACTACCTACTACTAGTAACAATTTGCCATTAACTTGTCCGTTTTCCGACCTAACCACATTTAGGTTGGAAATTTACGAGTGTTTACTTTTTTGGGCCAAAACGTACTTATAATTTGATTTGATTTTTTGAATATTGTTGATTATTCGGGGGTTTGTTAATAACATTACTTAAATTTATATTCACAAAAAAATCCTTTTATTTCCAAGCTGAGGAGAAAAAAACAAAAGAGCCGCCTTGCCGTTGGAGATACGAATGCACTAATCTGGGGAACCTCGACTCATGCCAACTGCACACACAGTGCTCCGGCCACAATGTAACTATGACCACGGCGGACTGTAAGTACACTTCATACCTTTAGCTGGATTTTTAGACAGAGGTCATTGGTTTATGTGTTTTTTACTTTAAAATACCAATAAAATAACTTTATATGCTATATTTATTGCTATATCCATAAATACATACCCTAGATGTACCCGCTCCATACTTCAGACGCGCGAACCTGTGTTTGCCTTTTAATCAGCGACTTTCGCTAGACTGCG
>DWPV01003733.1:0-14691 GCA_018251915.1 Urbanus proteus proteus
TATAGCTCTTGCTGAAAATAGATTTTGGCATACCCATTCATTTAGTAAGTATTAATAACGCTCAATATAGACTCATCTACTACGTTAGGATCAAATGTGTATGTAGATGTCTAATAAGTTAATGGCTAAAAAAAATAAAAACAGTATAAACACGAGATGGTCATACTAAAAATCATTGTATGAAGTCAATTTAAATTCAAAGAAGTATCACCGTTCTTATGTAGAGGAAGGTATTTGTAAGTGTTCACTATTTCAAAATGGAGATTAAGATAAATAGATAGATACTAAATATTATATCTAAATTTGAAATAAAAAATCACGCCTTTCTACAATTATCATCTAGAATTCGTTTACACCAATCGAATTATAACACTACAATATTGATCGTAATTCTGTTTACAGATAAACAAAAAAGGTGTTCAGTAGCCAGGCAAGATCGGCCGAAGTCTATCAAATTAAGGAGGCGCACCTATAAAACAGGATTACCTCTTAAGGGGACGCTTCTCGCCCACCGATAGCTAATCGAATTATCCGACGTAATTCCAACGAGAAAAACGACTGATTATCTTCATCTTGTTTTTTTTTGCCCAAGGGAGCAAAGGGATCACTAGCCAGTGTCAAGTTTAGTAAACTAATTAATCAATTGTTCATATTAATTAGTCAGTTTTTTGGTCCACTGCTGGACTTAGGCTTTTAATGGGGTTTTACATTAACAAAGTTAAAACATATTATGTAAGAGTAATCTTCAAAAAGTTTAAAAAGCATCTGTATATTCTTATACAGATTTGAATTAACATTAGTAAAAGAGATAATCAAATCAAAAAAACCTCTACCACGGATAAAGTAGTGCAAGAAAACTTGTGAATGTTATAAAGAAATGCCTATAATATTTATTTAGGTACGCCACAAATGGATTGAAAATCCTATTAATTTCATAGAAAATAGGTGATAAATAAAAGCTATATTCGCCTAAAATAACAAATACATCAAGATGGACAAAGACCGGAAAAAAATCGATTGGTCACAAAATGGATGCTAAACCTTCTTCAATAGATAAAACTAATAAATCGTTAAACTGAACACCGTAAAAAACAAACAACATTTAGCGATACAACAAAGTATAAATGAATTATGAGTTTACCACGTTTTTGCGAACAGGTACACAAATGGAGAATCCTCGGAGACCGAAAAAACGACCACGACTGATCGAATTAAGGCTGGGTCAGTAATCGTGTTACTGATATCCAATACTGGGTCGAATATTGGAAATAACCAGAGGAAAACAGAGCTCTCTAGTGTATTGGCCTCTTCGTTAGAGGGATTTGAATTCTCTTTTTTATACCTTTTTCGCTTTAGGTGTGTAACGTAACACCGCCTGGGGAGCGGGATGGACAAGCCTTAATAGAAAAATATTGGTAGTAAAAAATTGAAAATTCACACCGAATGGTTTTGCCGCATCGCCGTGGGTATCGAGTAAATTACTTACCGTTAAATGGAATGTAAGCTAAGCTTTCCAATTAATATAATGTAGTGTAGGCGGTGCTTTTTTCTTTGTTTCTAAGTATTGGACGGAAATGGAACAACAGATATGCATGTTACGCTTTTATATAGATACTAAATGCACTTTATATGTATTAAAGAAGTTCTCAATGTTTATGTTTTTAAATAATTCGAACTATTCGTGCTATTAGTTTGCAGTTATTAGTAGATATAGTTTAAGCATATAATACAATTTCGCATTTCATTGCATTTTGATTGTAATAACCACAATGATTGTTTTTAAGAAAAGGAAGTATTTTGACGTACTGTTGTGTTTTGATTAGATTGATGTGAAAAAGCAGATTTATATAATCCTATATGAAGTGTATTTAGTCCTCTATCTGTACGACTTTTGGTCTATAAGGAATTATTGACTACAAATGTTCATCAGAAAGCTAACGTCAGAACTTTATAAAGTTCTAGAAGAAATAGTTAACGTATTCACATATATTAGATACAGTTCTTTCAATAATTTCCAATTTCACATTTTAAAATTTTATCTTGTTTATTATGAAGTATTGATTAATATACGCGTTCTATATAAGACTCTAGATTTTACGTCACAAAAATGATAGTAGGTAAAAAAATCACATTAATATCTACTATCTGATTTAATAATGGTAACATTAACTATCATGAAAATAGAACCTTTGGAACATACCAACTCAGAAAACGGGCTCAATTGCACAATAAGTTGCATACTAATAATTTTATTATAATTTATGAGACTAAAAATACTTAGTGACTTAATGTTACATAGCAAACATGTTCTTAGAACCCATGTTCTTAGTAAATTAACATAATTCATTATACAGTTGTCATAGTAATTCGTGCCATACATTATAGGTATGGCTTCTAATTGTACCTACTTTATACTATTGCAAGGCTATGTATGTACATAATACAGATCAATTGGTACATGATTAATTTTGTTCCCATTGGGCTTTTAAAGACCTTTTCTTTAAATGCAAAGAGTTTAGGCGATATCATAATAGAAATAGCCAATTACAGGTTGGTATATTTTTACGCATATTTTGAATATTTTTTAGAACTTTCAGTATCTCCCCTTCATAATCATACCATACCATAGCTCTACTTTGGTATCAAATTGATTACAGTTTAAATGTAAGAGTTGGTATTGCTAGGTACTAGATGCATTATCAATTATAATTTAGCCGTTACGTTTTAGCCGTGACGCTTTATATTTCTAAGTTGGTATAGCTTATATGGAGCATATTGCATCACAGTGCTCCATTATTGTCCATAGACAAGAACATTTTTATTACGTTCTAGAAATCATGCCGAAATTTGTAAGTCCTAGCTTTATATTGTATCAAAACTTAGCTATGTGTACCCAACACCAAAATATATACAGACAAAATACATATTCTATACGCGGTGCGTAAGGGAAGGAATGTGCGCCATTCGAAGGATATTTGTCACGGTACAAGTGTCAATAAAAACGCCACACCGGACTGTCTGTCTGTACCACAACACTTTAGGGATGTGTGGATTCGATTAAATGTCATAATAAACTACATCTATTTATAAATAGTCGCAGCTTCAGCAGATTTAAGTTTACTCGACATTCATCAAGATATAAATTACTATGAAATAAATTTAAAAATGTTCTATGATTTATTTGCAGTTTTTTTTGGCAAATATTTTTTTACTAACGATAATGACAGCTGTTTTAACATAGGCTTTAACAAAAACGAACTGAATTTGAAAACTGTTAACACTAATTTAATGTTTTACAATTTCTATTCAGTTTTTACCCAAAGTTATCGTGTCTAAGGCACTTATGTACGTACCATTTTTAGTCTGAATAAGTACCTACTACTTACATACATTTTCTTTTAATTTGCTCCTGATTTGTTTACTTAACTTACGATTCAGCTACGTCTAATCTCTATAGTTCTATAGTTTATCTATAGTTCAAACGAGTATACGCTATATCGATATCGATAACACCCAACCCTAAGAATGTACCCGTTACGGCGGACACTTAACCCCTAATCCGTGGCGCGGGTTTATCTCCTCGACGGGCATTTATGGCAAAAATCTTAATTCTCCTCTGTCGTTAACTGTCCGCAGTAATTATTGCCACGAACCGTATCTATTACATTGAGAGCTACTTCTACGGTGATGTTTGGAATAGTTTCGTATAATATGAAATTGAACTGTGGTACGGGAGTTTCGAAATGTTGACTTAAGCTTAGCTTTATGAATTGGGTATTGAGATATTCTAGAAAAAACATTATCAGAATGGATTGAGTTTCCTATTTTCACTCTAGAAGTCGAGGTTCAAATTCCAAACGGGTGCCGTTTAGGAAATTATGATAGATGATGTCGACGTTTCCCGCAAACAATCAAGGAACGCTCTTATAAAAATAATTTACAAAATTTAATTAATTGCCTGAACCAAATTTATTTCTAATGGGAAACATGCAACACACTTACATGTAGTATCTACAATAAATAATTAATAAGTAGGCAGGTACGTGATCAAATACAAAAAGTAAAATATATGAAAAATGCACAAACATGCTAAAGAGCCATTTCGCTAAAGAGCTATTTGTTCTTTGATGCAAAATCATACGTAACAGAGGTTTAACCACATAAAGGAAAAACGAAAAAAGTTCAAACAAAATGTCCTCAACCAATTTTTAAAACATATGACGCGATACATTCTCTACAGCGTGTAGCCGTATTTTCCGGGCAAAACAGAGATATATATTTCCCGGGGCAATAAAAGTGGGGTCATAGCGACGTCCGGTCGGAAAAGTGCCAGCGACCACTAACCCTTGCAAGTTACAGTAATAAAGCGGAACGAAAAATAAAAGGTTATTTTTCCTGTCAAAATTTAACTTTTTAAAGGTTCGTTTTTGGTTTAACGATTGTGTTGCAGCAACAATCTGCTACGCAGTCCTTAGGTATCCATATTTCATAGATACCTAAATATAATTTGAGTTTTCAGTTCTGATTATGTGTAGGTATTCGTATGTGTTTCTAGCCACACGAAGTAGGTAATCTAACAACATTATATGTGCAAAGCGTTGTTTTTAATTAATTACTTTTTATTTTAAAATTAATGTACATTTCAACATAATATAGGTACCTAGAATAATTTTCTTATTAGAACTAGATTAGTAATAGCAATACGAATGAAAATTTATAATCAATGCAAAACAAAATGTAAAACGCCTTAGACTCGGAAGCGATTTGCGTAAATCATAGATAAAAATTCCATTAGCTTTCACCAAACAAAAGATGGTAAATTACACTGGCATAGCTTGGCCTCAGCCTATTACTTGGCGGTCATTATTTTGACATACTGCCTCCGCAGCTACAAATTTGCGGTCAATGCAACCGAGGAATGCACTTTTATCTAAAATATACTTTTAAATATCGCTTTATGTTGATATAGTGCTGAGGTTTCTTGGCATAAGCACTTTGCATTACGCTTTCTATTCGCAAACCCTTATTCTGTTGATGTTAAGCTCTACAGGCATTTTTAGTTTGAATGAAGAAAAGCAAAACCAGGTTAAGTTGCAATATTATATAGGCCCAGCTTTCATTTATTTCGCGAGCTAATTATAAGCGAATTTGTAAGCTTTTCGTGTTATATACAAGTGGGAAATTAAACGCGCTTTTTGTAAAAAAATGTGTACGGTTTTTTAGAATCGCACTACATAAAATTAATAAAATATTTTATTTATGATAGGAAAATTAAATATAACTAAGATTTTTATAGGAAAAATATACCTATGTCTACAACTAAATAGTTTTTCGGGCTTCATAAAAACTTAGAGAAAAGGTTAAGTATATGAAAGATTGCTAGAATATATTCGTGGATAATAAACAATTTGAGTACGTAAGAATTAATGACATCTCTTTATAGCCAATACGTATCGTTCGATCTATAGAATCGTACCTAATATACGACGCACAGTCCACTTACGTACTCATTTATATGTTAATGTAAATGCCATCCGATTCTCTGCGATTCATACAGAGATATGTTTCGGGGCCAGATATCATTTTCACTGCCTTATTACTTTCCAATTTGTCTTCACCACTGGTTATTGCCTCCTATTGTGGCCCTCCCTGTCTATATTAACTTCTACTTCGATCAAATACAAACAAGAATTTGCCAAGTAAAAGTTATGACCGATTTTGTATGGTAATATTAACAAAATTCACAGAAAGTACCTTTTCGTCTTAAGTCGATGCCAGAGTCGAAAAATCTTGACTTACTCCTTGCAGACAAATCCATTTTGTTTTGATACGTTCACTGAAGGATCACAGGAACTTAAGTTTCTCAACACTGTCCATGAATACTTAAACTAAAACGTTAACTTCGCAAAGTTTGAAAGTCCGATAGACCACTGGGCACTTGGTACCAGACTTGAAGTCGTAAAGCATGTGATCATCTTCGCAGATGAACACAGACTGACTGGCTAGCTGAATAAAGTTTGAGACCCAAAATTTATTGAAAAAAGAGCCCCCCGGTCGCCAGGTAAAAAAATCCCGTATCAAAACCGCCGTTTCCTAGTGACCCCGATCGCTCTCCCATCCTTTTGTTACTGCTTTTATTTATAATAGCACATTTTTTTCACACACGGCACCCCTAATAACGTATAGCAAAAATATGCGTAATCGTCCACGGAACCCAAGTGTGGGGACCAAGACGAAAGGTCTATACAAAAAAACTCCAACTGTCCCCCATTTGAATAGCAAAAAGTGCATGTCACTGCGAAAATGGTATTAGTGAATGAATATGATTTTGAACAGACCTAAACGGATGGATGGCTTATAATTGTGTCGCGTTATATTTAGTATGAATTATTGGTTCGACGTGGTTTTTGTACGGACCAAATCTCTCGGCTTAGTCGTCTGTCGGTGTAAGTGACATGAATTACTGTAACGTAATAAGCCAATTAGGTATAGAATACATTTTGTAAAAGGCTGCAATGTAACTTTAAAAGTTGAATTTTAACAATTTTAAAATTAAAAACTGATATATGCGATTGTAGCCTTATCTTAAGCTGGCTTCACATAATTTGTTACTAACTTTAAGGACTTATGTCGCACCTTACCTCACTCTTCAAATCAAAACACAGCAGCGATACATTTCCGTTACAAGAAATGGGTACGATTGTAGTACAATCTTAGTGTATCACGAAAAATTCTACAAGTTTTTTCATAAGCAAGTAGATACCAACATAAACTCTGTGGCAACATTTTATAAGTAATCTTTCTCCTAACGATATTAAGGTACCAAAATTGCAATTACTTTAGGAATATATGGTATTTGAGATATAATATTTCTGGATAACGTTTTTCTGACATATTATTATTTGGTCGATATTTAATCTTCGCTCGGATTTGCGTCTATTATAACAACTAACAGAATTATGACAATCAAATTTGGCGACCAAAATGTTCGTAGTGACCCTACGAATGTTTGCTGTTTCTAGGTAAACAAACATCGGAGATTGACGTCGAGTGTACATCTGGTAGGTGACGCCTGACGCAAATAATGGGGGTTGCGATAAACAATATCGTAATTCGATTTGCGTTAGGTCGCGCAAATTGCGTGTGGTGTTTTATAGATTCAACAAATTATGGAGCGAAATGTGTTTTCGATTTTGTCAGTATACTGTAAGGTTGTAGCATATTTGTTTACATAGATGTTAGACAACTTAGTAAAACTGTAGAAAAATAACGAAAAACTGGAATCTTGAAGAAGAAGAAAAAAAGTAATCTTGAATGGTTTTTCTTAAGTTTCAAGCTACTATATAAGCTACTATATCGAACTTCATAGTGACACATATGATAAGGTCAGTTTTTGTATCTCCATCCCTGGTCAGTCCCTGTCAAATTTAGTCGTGGCTATGCAGATTTATGGCTAAAATTTTTTTGCGAAAAATTTGTTCGTCTTTTGAATATAAATCCTTATTCCATGGGAAGATACGAAGTATCTAATACTATTTTATGACTTATTTCTGTAACTAATTACATAGTTAAAACTGCATTTTCTTGAATTGTTCCAATACTCTTTGTAATGAGTACGCAAGTTCTAGAAATGGCAAATATGAAACTAAAATTATTTTATTGTTAAAAAAATTAAACGATCATTTCCTAAAATTGCGCATCAAACAATCGATAGAACAAAAAAGGATACAGTTATACCGTTGTCCGATTCGGATTCTACCTGAGCGTGTGAAAACGCAACAGGTGGCTTGTGGTCCGGTAATTATAGACCGGACCGCTTGTATTAAGATCAGATCGCTCATATTTAGGCTGGTTACACATGATGCGTTTTCGCGGCGGTTTAGTCGCTGACTTCCGACAGACAGTATAGACACTCATATTTTACAAGTAGTAGAATATTACTGGTAGTGTATTTTTATTAACTTACCGAATAAAAAAAAATATTTTTAAATTTTGGTCTTCAAAGCCGAATGCACCCGCGCTCAAATAAGTCTAGGTAAGTATATGTTATATACTTATAAAGTCATCAAAACTATTGTTTGACCTTGTTATTAAATTCAGACCAAACAATAATTTTTCAATACCTTTTCATTATTAACAGTTTTAAATTAGACGTAAAAGAAAATACGATAAAACTACTACACAAAAAAAAATAAAGATTTACGACGCATAATAACAATTATTTTTACCAATTTCGAAAAGGAGGAGGTACTGTATTCATCTGCGTGTATTTTTTTACATAATAATTCTTAAACGTTAAGAAAAAAAACATACCGAAAAAGAAAGCTTTTCTAAAAAGCAACGTTTGTATAGAGCCTAAGGCCGGACAATGACGACGCGTGATGCGCGGGAGTTGATTGACGCGTTTGCGGATCCTCGCGCCGTGTATAGTTATTTCAAGTTATTATATTATTTAAAATTCGTGCAATACTGCTGTTGTGTTCGATGTATTGTTGTATAAATTGAGGCCGCATTCTTTGAGGCGAATGGGGAAAATGTTATAAGTAATAATTAACTTTTTCAAGATTCGGTTTTTACAAATCGGTACAATGCCACTGAATTTGAATTTAATTTCAGAACTATTTCATGCCTAAGTCATAAAAAAATTGTAAACATGATAACTGAGATTGTAATCAACGAAATATAACTAATCATAGTTAATTTAAACATTCGTTTTCACGTTCATTAACCTGGATTTGATTAATGATTAACATCTGTACCGGAAGGACCTTAGAATCGATTAGTAAGTGTTGTAACGGTCAGATAAGACGTATGGGTCAGTCATTCTTCGCTTGACTTTGTAAGTCCTGGATTTATCCCTCAGTGGAATAGATAATTTTCGGTTTTGAATCTGGTCACTGTTTCATTTTTCTTTAATTAACATATGACAATTATGTGTAAAAACGATTTATTGATTCGAAATTTAAAAAACTTAAATAACAAAAGAAATAAATGAAGTGAACACTTTGATAAAGCAGGAAGTGAATTTAGGTTCAAAGGCAAAATGTAGTAAGTGACACTTGCAAAAAAGATTCTCACACATGTGGTAAATTCTGGTCAAGGAATCCTTTGTGGACACTATTGTTAAGTGTATTGATGGCGTTGGATCAAAAGGGTTGGATGCCACCTTTATAGAAAAAAGTTCGCGGTGACAGCGTGAGAGACCGGACGGTGGCAAATATTAACCTTTTAGTTTTTATACTGGCTAGCTAATGGTGGTTCTGTGTTCTAAATTTAAAATATCTTAGATAGGCATGTTTGCATTACGATAGTGGAAAGATTTTTTATTTAGTAGAGGTTTTAAGTTGCAAGTGGCTATTTATATTTTAGTGTCAGATTCAAATCAGATTTTTTTCTTCTGTGAATCTTTTTTTTTATTTGCTTTAAAATTCATACTTTTTGTTTCATATTTTCATCTGTTCTATTTTTTTAAATTGTATGTAAAACAATCCTAGAAACACAATTTCTATATTAAATCATGTATTACGTGTGACAAAGATCCCTGACCTATGTGTTGAGTGTGATGGCAATCGAAACTGTCATCTACCGTACAGTAAATATGGGTTTACGGCGTTGATGGGCCAATTAAATGTTGTGTGAAATAAGTCACACAGTTTTAATAGTTCGCAGTTCACGCAGAGTTGCAAATGCGTAGAGGTGTCAATAAAATACAAATAATATTAATTCTTATGATTTTATCGCCTTTGATAATTTAAAATAAAGAACACATTCAAACTTACGTAAACAGTTGGTCAAAATACATAGTTTAAAAAATCGTTAGTTTTTATGTTTTTCTATTTAACGGCTATAAAAGGAAAGCAAATCAAGTCAACAATACCTCTTTATTCAAAGTGAACCTTTACAAAACAACAAGCTCAATTGAAACCGATGAAATAAATTCACTATTATGGCCTCCAATCGCTGCAAAGGTCCGTGCCCTTAACCCGTCGCTCGCCGACAAATCATGAAAACCGTGTCATTTTATACAAAATGCTTCCTTATTTGAAAATCGGAATTCAATTGAAAAGTCGATGAAACAAATTTAGTATCGTGATATTTGTAATCGTACCGCTCTAATCGTTCCGTGTCTCACCTGACGTGAACCGTCTGAGACAATGGGCCATGTTTGGCTCGCACGGGTCACTCCTCGGTTATCTGGCGATCGGAAGAAAGCCGATCTCGGTTGCGGCCGCGCCGTCAAATTTATTGTACTGTTCGCCTCTGCGTTTACAGTTAGCCTTGCTCTGTGGTTTACTCAAGTGTGTCCTATATGGGAGACTAGTTGTAGCGCGTGGCGTTGCTTACGTTTATGCGAGATATTAAAATATCGTTTTGTTTGTGATCATTTTATGTAAGTTAAAGTATCTACTCATTAAGTTAGTTAAATAATTTAATACATCCAGTATTTTTTTAATTTTAAATTAGACTTACGAGTAACCTCATAATCAATGTAAGTAAATCTCCTTGCAAGTTATTTATGTTTGACGTAGAGACAAACATTGCAGATATTTATATATATGGCATAATGGAATGCGTCTATGCCCTTACATTAAGCGCCTACAGTAAATATTCATTGCTAATTTCGTTATCTTTATAGCTGGACAGTACTCGTATTTAATCGTACTTACATTTAGAGGGTTATGATATAAACTTCACTGATATGTATAATTGATAATTTGAGTGGATTTTGCTCCAAATTTGCTTACATTTAGTAATCGTCTGTTTTTCATATTTATTAAATAAATAAAGAAAATATTTCCTAAAATTCATTTATCACTTCATCTTTATGATTCGGCTAAAATAAAAAGTATATTTACAAATTCTAAAACAGTACATTACGAATGTAGAAATATACCGTATTTTTTTTAAATCCGGTTATAGTGAAAAAATCAAAAATATAAAAAATATATGACGGACATTGCAAAAAGTTGCGCTTTGTTTACGGTAAGCACATTCACATGGCCTCAATTAAGCAGTCATCATTCAAACGGATGTAAGTGCATAATCTCGGCTCGGGTCATCGCGTTAACAAGGCGAGCGGTCACGAAGTGGCCGGTATGGGAAAGCTCCCAGCGTTTGTATGCAGATACGACCTTATGGAGCTTCACTGTCCGGAAATGCAACACCTACAGTTTATCAACGGATAAGCGTTATATCTTTATTTTATCATGGTTGTTATGAGGAACTAGATATAGTCATAAAAGCGATGACCAATTTAATTAAATAAATAAATAACGCTTTACACTCATAGACCCACACTAGGATTCCCTGTGTGTGCGTGCCATGGAGAGTACACAAGACACGAATACCTCTGAGTTATCCTTGAAATTGATGACAAAAATAATGAACATTTTAAATACATTGTATTCTTCTACCGTTCAAATTAAAGTACCCACATAATTTGAATATAACACTCGTAATGGTTGTATTTGTTCAAATTAATATTTAAATGACAAAAACAGGAACTTAGAACATTGACTGATAATTAAATTATAAAGGAAGTGTCAATAAAATTGCTCTAATTGCTTAATTTAAATAAAAAATTTAAGCGGAAGGAACTTAAAGATAATTTTCTTTGAGATAGGAGCACGCTAATTTTTTTCTCTGTTTAATTCCATGACTAAGTCAATTATCTTTGATCTTGCAAATTAGCCTCATTATCCTTGATTGAAGGACCAATTATGATTTTGATGATACTTCTTTCCGAAAATCACAATATTACGATTACATTTAAGACTTTCTAGATGTAATGATAAAGATTTCGCTTGTTCTCTACGTTTTTGGCTCACTGATAGCTGTATATTTGTGAATGTGTTTTTAATTTTTATATGTGATTAGATTTGAGGCATAAAAAATATTCTAGTCAAGAATGTTTATACTAAGCATGACATAAATAATAAAAATGCTTTGCTAAGGGTAATTGTACATGGTAGATGTTTATGTGGAGGACTTAAGGGCAATTTCACACGGTAGATGTTAACATCGGGATTACCAAAACATATCCTTCATTGGAAGCCTCTTCGCTGACGTCTCGTCGGCTGTTTACAATTATATCGAGAGCTTCGGTTATCTCTATTCCTGACACAAGATTTGTATCTTTCTTTGCACGGCGTCTGGAAGAAATATTTGGAACATTAATCCCATGATTATAAACATAAATATTTGAAAACTCTACCAGTACCAACATCAAATCAAAATGTCGAGAACATTTTTTTTAAATAAATTTTATTTATTGATTTATTGACAATACAATTACTGTCAATAAATCAATAAATAGAGAAAGATACATCAATATGTACCTGACGTATTTAAACACAGTTTTATTTCAAATCAAAAATTTCTTTAATAACTTTTCCGAAAAACAGGGTTGAAGTTATTAATTATTCACATTATTAATAAGTATTTGAGTCGTCCTGACTCAAAATAAGTGTTAATTCTATGGAAATTTTTGAAACTATTCCTATCCTAAATGTAAAGCACGATTTACCTTTACATAAAGTTAGAATCTCTCGAGTTACTGCCAAATGTAGGATAGTAATTGAAATTCCAAACTCAAACATAAAGTTTAGTTAAAATTAACTGTTCCAAACTCAAGCTAGCTATGGCTGATGCAAAACTGACGAATTATACCAATATAGTATAACTTATAGCTCGTTAACATTTAAAATGTCTTGTAATACGTTTGTTTAATTTTTTATTCGATTTATATGAAAACGAAATACCTACCTATTAAGAATAGCGTAAATTTTTATTTCAATATTTTTTAGAATCAATTTCAGTATTATAGGTTGATTTTAAAGTTGCGAGTCCATACATCAGAGTAATAAAAAAATGGTGCTTTGTAAAAAATGAATTAGTGGCGAACCCCAGACAAATGTTTTTAACCATGACTTCTGATACAATTTAACGACAAACCACGGAGGCGCACTTAGCCACCCAATTCCTTGAAGGATGACACAAATATCATCAGAATCTTCAGAATATTAGGATTACTTTGACTCTAAATTACCAATTTTTAGCTAATCAATTTCTCATAAATAGATAAGAGGCGGAATATACCGATAAATCACCCGAAACGTGATTTATCAAAGTGACAGAAATGACCCAAATTGGTACACCTCCACACTACAACACCCCAAAAACTTGGCTCCTATTTTGCACTATCATTCTATTTTATTTATCATAAGTACTTCTAGATAGTCTATATAAAATCCTAAATCCTAATGGTTGAAACTTGGCCGCTCAAACGGGAGGTCCGAGGTTCAAATCTCAGGCACCTCTGATTATGTGTGTATTATCACTTGCTATAACGGCGAAGGAAAACATCGCGAGGAATCCTGCACACCGAAGAGTTCTTAAAAGTTCTCAAAGGTGTGTGAAGTCTACTAATTCGCACTTTGTCAGCGCGGTGGACCAAGGTCTAATGTCACTCACTATGAGAGGGGACACGTTCCCAGCAGTGGGATAATAATGGGTTGATGACGATACGAAAATCTAACTAAAGAGAAATTAAAATCATTACATAAGACTAGTTATTAGATTTGAGTAGATCAATATCACAGGTTTCAGTCGTAGTGTTCAGTAACCAAGACCACATAGAACATGGATTTAAATATTATTTCTCATAAGACATAGGTAGGTACTTAAAAATACATTCTCAGTTACAATGAGAAACTGAAATACTATGTTTAATACAGCCGGCGACCCGCGTGGCGGCGTGGTAACCGGTCTGGCGTGCAGTGGATCCCGGGTTCGTTTCCCGACTGGACTCATCTTTATGTGTCCATAGCACCCACGACACCGGAGAGGATCCTGGTATGGCACTTGAGTGAAAGAAGCATCTTCTTAAAAATCAATTTCAACGATATAATAGCAGTGCCAAAAGTAGAGTGTGTGTAAATAAAGTAGGTAGATTTATCATTCCTAACAAACAAATGAAGCCATTTTTAAAATGGTCGGGCTATAAAAGTATGTGAGAGTAAATAAACAAAAGAACTGAAAAGAAACCACGTTAGTTTTATGTAAGTGTGTGCGTATAAATACATGAAAGTAGCGTAGTTTTTTGGCTTCACTTAAATATAAGGCGATGAGTAGTCTACCTATTTTATTTATCTGAGGTGTAAACATGAAGACGATCATTGATATCGTACTAGAGAAGTAAGGTTCAGTCAAGTGTCCTTTGTACCTGAAGTGCTGAATGTCGAACTGACAGCAATATCCGACCAATGTGAACACTTGTCTGAACATATCGTTGCAGTCGATCACCTTTGACCGCCATGAACACTGCTGTAGTATGACGTTGCAGGGTTTTTTCAACTGTTAACAAAAATATACATTTACTCGTAAATACATAGACTAAGATAAAACACTTTATTTTATATGATCGAAGTAGCAAACAAGCATGCAGTTAACAGAATGGTAAGTGGCCACTGCCGTCCATGGACACCTGTAATCAATGACAGATAAGATCAATGTCCTACCCGAGGTTGAGCACAGATGCGTTGCTACCCCTGAGGATTGACTTGGTACGCCTCGGATAAGTATGTCTCGCTTACCACACTCTTCAGACCAGAACACAGCAGTGCTTAACAAAATTGGCATTTTTCACATCTTTATATTATTAATTGAGCAGTGATGGCTTAATGGTTGAAA
>DWPV01003734.1:0-14690 GCA_018251915.1 Urbanus proteus proteus
CAAGCGCCATTTAGAAAATAATGGACCCTGAAATGAAAATTGTGGTAGTGTGCGATTTTTTTGCTCTCGAGTGTATTTAGTTTGGAACATTCGTGCCGTCAATAGTCGAGTTTTATAATTTTGTCGCTTATACACTTATCATCCAAATTTATAAAAGGTAATTTTGATTCTTAAAAACCTATTCTACATATACTGAGAGGATAACCAAATCCGCGAATTATTAATACTAGAAGAAACATTTAGCTTATCTGAACAAAATAAGAAACTAATAAAACGAAATGTATATAGATAGCACAGAAGGACAAATTAGTATAAATGTTTTTAACTCTTTGCACATAGCATGATCTAGCTAACAACATCATACACTAACATAAAAGTTTTAGAGTACTCACTATATTGTCCCAGAATTGCTCCCTTAACATGTAATATTAATATTTTACCTACTAGTATGTCAGTTCAAGTCAAGAAAAATCAGCACATTACATATAGTAGGTACATCAAATAAATCAACAAGCTCGTCGGAAGGAAACCTCTCCATTATTAATAACAAATGTATACTCAAAGGACTCCTTTGGTAGTAATAGTAGCATTAGAATCTCAAGACATTTCCATGATTTCATAATACATTAGATACTCTGACACTGTATAAATATCTATTATTAGATATACGGCATACAGGCAGTTCCTTTAATTAAATATCTTATTACACTCATTATATTAATTCAATAGTAATTAGAGTACCTAATTAAGTCAAACCCAGATCAAATTGCTTCTTAATTATAATCTCGCTTAAGTCTATTTCTTCCTTTTACAATTTTGGGATAAAGTTTGTTTTTAATATAAGGCATAAGCATTTAATCTCCGTGGTGACGATATTGTAATCGAAATGGTTACTATACATACTTACAAGTTAGCAACGCGGAAGGCTCGATGGATATTACAAAAGTAATACATTTCTTTTGAGTATTTGGGTTTTTGCATAATTTTCTTGTATGGACACCTGTATAAGGTATTACTAGTAGGTATAAGTTATCTTATATGTAGATTTTATTATACCTACTATGTAATACACATGAACTGCAAGAACGCAATGACCTTTTCCTTTTCTAATTGATTTCATGTTACACGTTTCACGATCTTATTAAAAAACAAGCGTTAATCCCTTCATTCAAAAATCAAATTCAAGTCCATTCAAAAATAAAGTAAACATGTTTCCAAATACAATGACGGTTAAAGCGCTATGTTAGACTTCCATTTTGGGGGTTTTATTTCGGCACCATTCACAACGTCCGGTTTTCAATCACAAAGCAATTTAACTATACAAACACTAAACTATTTACCTCTTATACATGCAAATTTTCGTTCAGCAAACTCCATATTATACGAAACATGTTCTAGAGCAATAAGTCCTATACTTAATAACAAATTATTACATAAGTAACAGTAATTATTACATAAGTAATAATTTGTTTTGTTATTATAAAAATGTCAGTTTCAATATTTCTGTCTATCTTAATCATCCATTTTATACCAGTATCTAAGGATGTAAAATGTGAGACCAACTGTGTACAACAAAATACACGTCAACCTTAGGGTGGAGTCAGGTACATATTCAATCAAATAGGTAAATCAAAGACCAAGACAATCGGGTCTGCGGGCCAAATATTGTCGCCAATATGGCAAATTCATGAACGTGCTAAGCCTCGCAACAGCGCGATAAATATCTGCAAGCGCTGACTTATTGCTTCAGCTTAACGCTGCAGATTTGCTTCATCTATTCCGAACACCAAATTTCGCTGCGAGAAAACAACGTTGCTTGTAGAAATAAAATCTTTTGGTTTAGTTTTACCATACACAAACAAAGTAATACCGAAGCTCACGTTATCGTAACTCTATGAATTATTATATTAATTTAAGAAGATAATTATCATCAAATTATAAACAGATAAATTATCATTAACATTATATATTTTTCCCATTATTGAAGATAAGAAATTCTTCTAATTTATTTTAAAAAGTGCGCTCTTAGTTTCAAATAATACCTCAAATTACACCAAGGTTATTGAGCTGAAAACACAGTTGCCATAATATTTTCATTTCTTATACTATTTACTAAGTCTTTTATTAACTTATTTAGGTATCTTATTACAGTTGTATAAAATAACTCCGTACTAATACTCTCTTACCTTAGTAAAAGTACATTTCCTTTGTTATACAACTACACTTCATTATTACGGATGAAGGCTTAGGACAAGTAACTTCAAGAGTTGTTCGCGCACCCAAAGCTACAATATCACGCGTTAACCGACAGAATTAGTTCTCAGCTTGGGAAAGTTAGTTCATTTCCTTGAAAAACTCCTTTTGCTGAGTACGGTACGCTCACGTGCGGGTTTTCCGGACTCTTGGATTATAAGCAGAATTTCCGCAAAGTAATTGCGTTTTATAAATATTTCTGTTTCTATCAAATATATCAAAATAATAATGTTCTGCGTTAAGCTACAAAAATATTTTTTACATTAACAAAATGAATGATTTACTTAAAACCCTTCTACTAAGAGCAATATGCGGTTACGGTTACGTATGGTTTTCGGAATACCTACTTGGTTTATAAGGAGAAATTCCGCACGATAAATACGTTACAGAAATATATTTATTATAGAACAACAAAGCGTAGTTCTTCAGCTTCGCAACACAAGCCACTTCTTGGATTACTTCGTTTGCCGAGTTCGGTACGAAGGTACGTGAGGGTTATCCGGACACTTGGACGATGAAGTGAATTTCTGTGCAATATGTTTGCATCAAGCTGAAATAAAAATATCTACGTATCTATTAATATCATAAGCTTTCCTATAAAATAAATTATTTACCTTCAAAATCTTATTCAAAATCTTTTTTCAGCGTATCCGGTCACGTGAAAGTTCCGGACTCTTGGCTTACAAGAATTCCGGCGGTAATTACGTTTTACAAATATTTTTGTTTGCCGAGCGAACGCGGGGTACATTATTCTTTATGTCTGTCTTGTTGACCCTCGTTACGCATCTCAGTAACGAGGTTATTTGTTTGTTATTTATTCAGACCTCAACGAGTGCCGTTTCGGGGAAGCGCTCGTAAAAGTACCACGGTGTTTGTGAGATAAAGAGTTTTACCACTTGTGGTTGTATAAATTATAAGAAAGCTTAATTTGCCTAGTTGTTTTGGGTAACATTAAAATGTATTATTATTAAAATGTTCAGAACTTATGGATTGTATTTATTTAGACTGATTTTGTGTTGTACGATATATTTTCAGAACGGTGAAGTGTGTGTATGAAGTATGAGTATGTATGTGTCTGTGTATGTGTGAGTGAAGGACGTGTATTCATGTGGTATCTGAATTACTTTTATATGAGGTAACCATCTTAGTCCTCTTTGTTAGTTAAATATAACTCCTATTATTAATATGAAGTTGTATACAGATATCTAGGGGTGACAGTGACCACTTACCATCATGTAAACGGCAAGCTAGTTCAAACTTAATTAAAAATGTATACAAAAAATCTAATCAAAAATGCAAGTTTATTTTTTATGTACATAAATGTATATCGATAATAACATTTCAAAATAAAATTCTCGAAACTTAAGCCGTCTGCAAACAGTAGATAGCGTTGAACTGCAAATCGGAACGTTTCATGTTGATGGGAAAACATTTGCGGAACAATTCCTAAAATTTAATAACATTGTTTGTTCCATGCATCGAACATCCTTTGACATAAACGGGAATACAGCTCGTACGTGATGTTTGATAGGATAACCGGATATACGAATGGTAGCAATGAATTTTTACCGTCATTTTTATAACTAAGCTCCACATCGCATGTACAGGTGTGAAGTTTATTGTATCGTTGAGTTACTTTGGATAACGTTCAGATATAAACATTATGAAGTCTCGATGCTCAGAAAGTACAAATTCATAGAAATTATCTTAAAAATATAGTGTCGTAATTTTCGTTATATTCTTCCATAAAAATAGGCCCATAAATATTTAGGCAATTTTACATAAGATTTTAAATTAAAACTTTATGATATTCAAATACTATATATAATATCTATATACAGGATATGTAACTAAGTATTTTATAAAATTACTTTTCATTAGGAGTAGTACAAAATTTCAGTTATATTTTTAATTTATTTCCAATATTTATTCCGATGCTACAACAATATGAAAATACATAGTTATTACTGCGTACTCTAACGCAGTTGTCCAAACAATGAAATCGAATAATTTCTGATCGAAAGCCATCGAACAAATGGTAGCATTTCCCGTTTATAATATCGCTCATACAAATACAGTGCCTCATTATTGAAGATAATAGCAAACATAGCGGATGATACGCGCGATCTAAGCAAATATGACGCACTAGAACGAAATTCAAATTATTATAAACAATTATAGCTCACCCGACTGTTATTTTGATAGCATATTTGTATGTGTAATTATTATTTATTGTCTCATCAACGTAAACCCATTATTGTGCCACCGCTGGGCACGGGTCTCCTCTCAGTGAGAGGGATTTTAGGCCTTAGTCCACCGCGCTGACCAAGTGCGAATTGGTTGACAATTATTATCGTAACCGTATTTATTATATACCTAGCGCTTACTCATCTATGAGCCTTTGAATTCCTTATTCTGTGATGTACATAGACCTTCCCTAGTGGCCTAATGGTTGAAATTCGGCCTCAATCGAGGGTCTGCAGTACGCAATAAGCTCTCTTGTGCTACTTTCGTAGGTGCTCCTAGAGCTAATATATGTTTTAGCTACCGAGTAAGTTAGCTTCTGTTCTTCAAAAAAGGTTCCACTTCAAAACCGGAGATGCATTGGCAACTTTCCTACAAATTACCTTACATTGAGTTAAGATTCCCTTTACGCAGCCCATAATTATTCTCACTATTAATAAAAATATATACAAAGGTTAACCTATCATGTGAAGAAATCTTGCCGATTTCTACAAAATCTTATTTTTGTTCCAACAAAGAACCATATTCATAAAACCTAATTATATTAGAATAATACGTCTGTTTTACGCCAAATTGCACGTTATTTCAGCAACCTAAAAAGAGGGTTCAAAGTTTTCATAATTGATTACCTTTTTGACCTGTGGTAACAACCCTAATCATTAATTGTGAAGCCCTTGTAACCCTCCTATAATAATATTCTCATAAATTACATGTTATTGGACTAAAAGAATAGTACCTATATTATTTTCTAAATACTTTAAGACTTTGTGTGTAATAAAATTTGTCTATGAATAAGCTAAAATATTTTGTTGTGATTTTAAAAACCGGCGCCGTTTGTTTTTACTTAAAGCTAACTTATTATTATTGTTATGTTACCTATTGTAATTCTTACCCATTAAAATTGTTTTTGTGTCTTTGGCTCAACTTCTGTTTTTTGTTATCCAAGCATTAATATTCATAGGATATACCTAACAAAAAATAGGTAAACATTCCCTTTGCCAAGAATCCTGTGCCAAATGGGCAATACTGAAATTTTATAGCCACATGCGTTTTTATCTTATTAATGACACAACGTATACATATGTATATATAAATATACACAAATCGTTATTAAAAACATACACAATAAAAAACGGCATATTAATGGTTGCATAATGGTGGTGTGCAATGATTGTAAATCCCACTGACTTCTATCTTTTTTCAGCATATAGTCTACCTACGGTATTCGGTATAACGGCATTCGTGATCCACCCCACATTACATTACTGTTTTACATGCGATCAACTACAGATGCGTTGCCACCAATTAAAACTAGGTTATAACATCTCGGTCGTATAATTCAATCTCCCTTACTTATATCCTTGAAAGTAGATCTTAACATCTCTTAATAATACTGTTATTACATTTTGTTCAGACAGACACATTTCTATAAAGATACTTCAAGCTTCTACAAAGCTTTAGCTAGACCAGGTGTTACGATATTATTGTACTTTCAAATAAAAAAGTAACATTAAATGTTACTACACTATTTATTACGTCTCTACAACGAGATCCGGGATAAAACACGCGCTTGCGGCGATATCACTAAAAAATAACAAGGTAGGTATAACTGTGACATTGGAATAGATGAAACGATATGAAACCACAATTCGTTTAGACTTCTGACATACGCAATTCAATGATAAAACGGGTATTATATCCATCCAACAGCCTTTTGAAGTCTATTGTTGACATAGGCCTCCCCTATGGGCGATTTGCCATGGTGTTGGACCTTTTTTTTGTTTACAAAGGGGAAATCTTCAAAATTCACCCGACTCCTTGGGAGCGACATCGGGTTATGTTGGATTTTTACCGCGCTAAAACCCCCCCGGTTGCCGTCCTCAGCGCTATGTAGAGGACTCCGGGAAATTAAGTACCATCGCTGAAGTCCTCCAAGCGCGATGCCCCTTTCGGGCTCTGCCCCGGTGAGCATTTAACACCTACGGGTGTTAACGACGGCACTCGACCACACGTATCCTTCCCGGGTTCGTTGGACGGACGGTTCGAGCTCCCACTCTAGTCGCCCACAACCCCGAAAGTCCCCTTTTAGTCGCCTCTTACGACAGGCGGAGGATATGGTGTTGGACCTGCAGTAGGAGTTGTTAATAGATATGAAGGAAGATGCTGCTGCCCATCTCCTGCATTGTGTCCTTTAGCGGCTTATGACATTGATAGGAAAAGGAAGAGTGAAGTTATTCAATTCTCTATACCGACCTCTTAAGGGACAGACTAACTCTATGCGGCAACGGTATTATCGCGACTAGGTGTATAGGTTATAAATATTTATAAATATATAGTTTTGTAATATAGAAGCAGACAATAAGTACACAATACATGGTATGTGACCACTGCTACTTAGACATCGGTAGTCAATCCCAGATACGATTGGGACCCTACTTCTGGTCAGCAAGAGATGGACTGAGGACCTTGTTGGATTGCCTGTAACTTTGCCCTACCACATATTTCAAGTAAATACGTTTAACACTGGATCTTAACTTTAGTAATTTACTATTGGAATAAAAACCGCTTTCAAGGCATCTGATAAAATACTATGTGAGTTACTAAGGTAATCCTGAAGATACGGAACGCTAAGGTCTATCATTCTAGAGAATAGGTCATCAGAAGTGGCTCGCTCTACAGATTTATCTAAAGTTACCGAGGAAGTTACCGAGAATCTGTTTAAGATATGACCTCCTAACTGATAAGAAACTGACGACTCGGGTTCTAGGATACTGAATTACAAATATTTATACCTATCACCTAAATATGTGTATACCAAATAAATATACCTACTAATATGCAGAGTGTCGACCTGTCGTAAGTTAGTAGTGTTCCTTCGACGCATCGAGATTATACAATTATACATATATCGTTATTTTGGAATGTATTTTTCATTGCAATATGCAGTGATATCTTTCTAATACGCACATAACTGAAAAATAAGAAGCCAGGGATGCGAACCTTAGAGCCCCAAGACTTGACGACTCGAGCGAGACTTGGCGACTTGACGTTCTGCGTGGCGGAGCGGTTACCATATCGGTCTGACGCGCAATGAGTCCCGGGTTCAATTCGACCAGACAGTTATTTAAATTATTTCTGTTCTGGGTTTGGGTGTTTGCGTATTCGTCCATGGCACCCACGACACAGGAGAAAATTTTAGTTTTTTTTAAAGTACAATTTTCAACAATTATGATATTAACCGGCAAGCATCTCATAATAAATCTTTTTAATACCATAGTTATGAAATAAATGAACGCAATTTCTTTTAAAATAAACCCTCGATAGAATACCACGTAAGTTACAAAGGTAATCCCGTAAGATATTGCACGTTACGGCGCTCGTTCATTGCGCTCGCTGCAATCGAGAGAGTAATCGTATTTCATCAGGACGCGGTCTCAAAGTACTGATTTCTCTGAGGAAGTTATCGAGTATCTGCTTAAGGTATTTGTCTTATAGTAGAAATAGCAAGAAACTATTTAAAACTGAGTTACAAATCAAGATTTGAACCGCAGAATAAACAATAAAGACATTTAAAAATAGATAAATGTTTAGTCATACACTCAAAAAGAAACAATTTAGCACCTTATTCTATCTTTTTTATTCAAACAAGAATTTTACAAAACATGCAATAATATATTTTCCTCTAAATCAATCAGGATTTGAATTAAATTTTTACCACTGGATGAAAACTAGGGTTTCCAAATACCTACTTAGTGTAACTTATTAAAAAGCTTTAAAGTACACATACATGAAAAATAATCAAAAACTTTAAATGATAATGTACATCACATTATATAAGTTACAAAGGTAATCCCATAAGATATTGCACGTTACGGCGGTCGTTCATCGCTGCGCTCGCTGCAATCGAGAGAGTAATCGTATTTCATCAGGACGCGGTCTCAAAGTACTGATTTCTCCGAGGAAGTTATCGAGTACCTGCTTAAGGTATTGGTTTCATTGTCGATAAGTAACGAAACTGTAAGAATTTAAGCTTAATGATAGTAAACTATACAATGAACGATAATATTTTGTAAAATAAAACCTAAGATATTTATTGAATACTGAATAGCTTTAAGTTGAATGTACACATTCAAATAATTATTTAAATAAGTCAAGGTATTGCGTTTTATAATATGAATACGTGAAAGGTTGTGAAAAGCGAATTGTGAAAGCTATTACGCACAAATAAAACACGTTTAAAATTTAAAGGTAAAACATGAAATGCTTTGAAAAAGAAAACGTTTTCAAAAAGCTTATTGTTGAAGCAACAACAACAAAGAAAATATATAAAATCTTTTAAATGGTAGCTTTTAATATCTTATTCCACAAGGTAAAAATGATTTCATAAGACATTATACGAGGAGGCTGGCCGTTCATTACTCTTGCTGCAATCAAGAGAGTAAATTATCAAGATTTGGTCACTTAGTATCTACAGCTTTTTCTAAGGGAATTTAGTGGCTATTTAAGGAATTTGTCGTATTACTGACGGACAAATTTTTGTTTGGACATACGTACTTATTTTTATATGTACGTAATTTTTGGAAAAACAAACTGACTTATATCGTAGGTGAACATTCTTATAATCATATACTTAAAATATTATATGTATATCAGTATTCAATTTAAATAGCATATCTGAATCTAAATTGATGTGATTGATAAGTTTACAGAATGCTGGCAACAACCTCCCGGTTCATAATTCTGATGATTTATTGATTCTATGAAACGATTTGAAGATTTATTTATTACAAGTAGATTAAAATTGTGTTACAAGATATAGAACCTAATGAGCCTGATTTTTCATTGTATGAATAATGACGTTAGTATCTTATGAGTCTAATCTGTAGATTCCCATACTACATAATACATACCTGTATAAAAATAAATAATAATAAAAACTTGTGACTGACGTCAACATGCGGCAGTAATCACTTAGTAGTAACCAATTCCTGTGAATTGGATAGTTGAATAAAAACAACCTTTGAATAAAAAGTTGAAAAAAGTTTTTTTGGTAAAAACCGTAAAATAAAATCGGGGACTTGATCGCATAACCACTACGGTAGAACAGATACTTTAAGATTGTAAGGGATTTGACGCCAACTTTTTTTTCTTGTCCTAGGACGCCAGCAACTGTGGACTGTGGACATTTTTTACCCGCAGTCGACGCTGGAAATGTCGCCTAGATAAGGTTTTTTGTACGGAACAGATCTTCTTTTGCAAGTGCTTTTATTTCTTTGTAATCCGCTTACACAGAGATTTTAAACCATTGTTAATCTTTTCCTTCCTAAATGTTGATCTTGCAATTATTTTCACTTCGGACTTGGGCAAGTTCATAGCATGGTATTTTATTCAAGATAGTTGTAACTCAACTAAACTTAAGTATAACTTATTGAAAATAGAATGCACTAAAGCAGTGCTTGCTTTAATATTATAAATTATATATTTTGAAATCATATGAATAATGTGTCTCTAAAATGGTAGAGGTCTTCGTGATTCAAGCGTAATGGAACCAATAAAATACGCATTTCTATCTTTTCTAACTGAAATCTAGACTGAAATTGACGGCACTGGAATTAAGTTCAATGAAATTTCTTACAAGATTTGTAAGGCGATCGTGGAAGAATTTTTGAAAACTGAATTTGCATAATACCTTCATATTAGTATGGTAGCCATACCTATGTATTAAAATATTTTTATATATATGGAAGTAGCAAACAAGCATGCAGCCTACCTGACGATTAGACAATGCAGCTCATGGATATCTGTAATCAAGCCCAAATAAGATCACAGTCCTACCTAGAGTCACTCTCTCCAAATAAAAATACAACAGCGCTTAGCACTGCTGTCATAAGGCAGAAATATGTGTGGCGGTGGTGCCACCGTAATCGAACTACAAAGGATTGTACCACGTTTAAATTGTTCATAAGGCGAATAAAACAAAACTTTTAATAACCCTTACTACATTTCGTTTGAGTTGAGTTCAGGAAGGAGGTGGTTTGCGGCACACCTTGAGTCGAGCCACTTGACTGTTTCAAACGTTTTGTGCTACTTATTCTGTGACGTTTTTTTCTCAACTGCAATGTGGGTAATAAGAGGTGCTAAGACATTTCTTGCGTGAATTTTAGACACTGGACTAAAAGTATAACTCAATCTAGATTGAGTACAAAGCGTCCTAGTATAATTAATTATCTGTCATGTAAAAGTCTGAATGACGGTGGTTTAAATTAGATATTACTGAAAGTTTATATACCTACTCTTCTTCGGACGTATAGACCCAGGGAATAATAATTTAAGCATATAAATATAAAAAGTCTATGTGTTATTTTTATACCAATTAGATGGAATAATACTAACATGAAACGATCAAACAATCAATCAACATAAGTATCGAATCAATTAGGAAACAATCCGTGCAGAAGAGGAAATATTTCGCCAAGACTTAGGGCTGTTACTCTTTTTATAAATAGGCTATGTATACAGTTTTGGAATATATTTTAGTCACTTGTTGCTATATATTATTGGAAAATAATTTTCAATTGTCAAAGTGTTTTTCTCTAAAAATGGTATTTGATTGAAGAAGCTCATCAGAAACAATAAGTGACTCGGAAAACTTTGACTTTTGTTTCCTAAACTACATCGAGCCTTGACCGCCAATTTAGCATGACCGACAATACTAGAATTTAACAGGATAAGGTTTTTCTAAATATCTTTTCAAACAATTCTAACTCATTTTTTGCGTAACATTTTCCTATAGATTATGATTATAAGTGACGTTTTTTGTGAAAAAAAATCGTAAAAATGTCGATTACGATATCGAATCACACACATTTCATAATAGTTTCGTAAAAGACACTTATGTCTTTTATAAATGACAACCCTCGTAGCCCAACAATTGGACGCTCTTTCGAATATCTATAATACCTAAAAACGAAAGAACTTTTAGGCTGCTGACCGACTTTCTATTTTTCGGTCCACTGGTCGATGGACGTTCTCGTCAAAGGTTCTTTTTCCGCGCTCGAATTGCATCTCTCTTTTGTCTTATATAGATGACGGCTGAAACTATTTCTTTTTATTCCGAACCATCGGTAATAATGTTTTACGTATGTTCGAAAAATACCAACCACATGTAAGTTAAAGTAGCTACTCGTATATAAATTTATTGATATTTAAACTGCGAATGAGATATGATTATGATCTACGATTTTTTTAATATCCTGAGATGATTGTATAGGTACTTGTATAAGAAAAGATTAGAGTTTGAATTTTTAACTTTAGCAGTTAAAACACTCAAAACAAATGTAATTTCCGTAGACATAAATGTTATGAATACCATCGACATAAAAGCATGTAAAAATTACTCAGTCACATAATAACTATCTATCCATTATTTCGATGTACATAGGTATATACATATGTACCTATGTGTGATGTCCAGCTTTACAATTTCGAAGGCTTTGTGTGCTATAAGAGAAATGCGGTAAAGAATCAAGCTTTTCTCACGGTGGCAGCAGCATTACTCGTACATACTACGACTCTAGGAAAAGCCACTTAACGTTCACATAAACGTTAATCGGTAGTTTTATAACAATGGAAATATTAAAAATATATTTTAACGTTTTTCTATACCTATGTTTTTATATATATTTTAACCTAACGATAAGGCAGACGAGCTACCTGAAGGAAAGTAGTCACTGTCGCCTAAGGACATGTCTTGTGCTACACCAGAGGTGTCGCCAATGTAACGCCGGCTTTAAAGGAGAGTTCTTTTGCACAAGTCAAATAAACTCGATTTATTATAGAATACTTTTGATATGGAAATTAAAACAGAGAACCGATTTTTAAATACATAATAATATAATTATAAATATTACAATACATACAGTATCATCAATATTAAAGATGAAATGTGAATTTAATTAATTTCGATCAACATTAAATAACTGCAAGTAGGTTCAAATTAATTACGCATTCAAATTAAACATTTTACTCTATGTATATTAATTTAATGAGGGGATTCATAAAGCGAAATGTTTTAAAATTGTTCGTTGCAATAAACATATTTAATTACCCGATTTGTTTTGTAAAAGCTAATTTATTTTCATAAATCAGTAAATTAAACACACATACACACGTGTTATCTTGCATCTTAAAACAATTAAAAAATTCTTTGTAGGTTGCCCTCAAAGGCACCATCGTGCGAAGCGAAACTGTTTGGTAAGGATCATACTTATGCGAAATGATACTACTCAGGCCACATCTGAGGCCTGAGTAGTATCACTTCGCAATATTTAGTGGTCTAAACACTCCGGCGACACCACACACCTATTTCTGCCTTATAACAGCAGTGTTAAGCACTGCTGTGTTCTGGTCTGAAGGGTGAGGTAAGGGAGACAAACCTACTTATCCGAGGCGTTCCAACTCAGTCCTCTTAAATTATGTTTTACTTTATACGAGGTATTTGGCGTAATTACGAAGTCTAACAAGTCCAATAACATTTCGTACACATTCTGTAACTTATACATATCTTGGCTATCATAAGCACCTTTGAAGAAGCTTATATTTTATATCACGACGCAAAGATTGTTGCGAATATGTTCGTTACGTTATCCAATCAAATGACATCACATATCCATCGTAACGTCATATTTTATTTACTACTTGAAGCTCAATGTGCAGATAGGATTGACCACGTTTTACTTTCGTACAATATAAAAGAGAAACGTATGTAAAGTTGAATATTTTAACATATTTACTTTAGCGATCATTAAATTTTAGTCGTATTTAAAGTAAAGGGCTTAGAAGTCTTTGACGGGCTGGACTTTGAGGGATTATAAGTGTTTGTGGTAATTTGTCGTGGCGTTTTAGTAATGGTCTTTTGATCAGACGCTTTTGAATGGGCAGGAATATGCGAGATGGCGGTTAAGAAATGTACGCGTGAATTCTTAGTTTAAAACTCTAGGTTCCATATTTTATTTCTTTAGTTTTACTTCATTTATATTTAATTTAAAAATGCACGTCGGCTGAACATTCGAGTTTGCATATTTTATTTGTTAGGCGCTTTAATGAATATGCGTAATTTCAACTGATTATCTCTCATTTTTAGATTTATTTAGATTAGAGTTTTACTGGGTTATTTGCACACTTAATTATAACGATAACCACTATAAAAAGGTTTTTAAAAATATATAACCTATCTTAATAGGCGATGAAAGTAAAAACCAAGATACCTATCCCATGTCAGAAATGATACCACCCGTAAGATCTATTAGACTGTTCAGAATATTGATAACCAAACATTAGATAGATTGTTTTTCCCATAGTTGGGGTATATAATAAATCAGTGCAATACATTGTGTATGCTTAATATTCCGTCGTTCAAATACACTAACCCCGACCTGTTGCAGCAAGTTGGAGCCACTAAATCACTTGCAGTTACAAGTGATTTACAACCCCTGTATACGTTTAAATGCAATGTTTCCTATACAGGATACAAATGGGTTTTAAAAGAGTGGCCATAGTTATCTATACGCTTTCTCTGAACAGAATTGTCATAAGAATTAATTGAACTCAGATTAGAGGGTAGTTTAATCGGATTAACATTTTTTTTAATTTTTAGGAAAACTTAGAAAAGGCAGGAAAACTCAGGGAAGATTGGGAACAAATAATGGTTTATCTTCATCATTCCCGGTAACTTTCCGTATTATGGATTTGAGGTTCCATCAAAATCAGTCAAGCCCCACATAAGCGTTGTAAAGATACCCCTTGTGCAGTTGCAGCGACGTTGAAGTAGCTCTAATGCCTCCAGATTAAAACAAAGGATTCGACCTTCTCAATAAAACAAACCAAACATTCACTGAAGGTTCAATATTGCATCAGCAAAACTCACTTCCTCCGGTAGTCAATCTTGCTTCATAGTCGGGAGGCATCTCAATTACTTATTAACTGTTTCGAACGGATAAGATGGAGCGCAACTGAAACTTCCCGAAGTTCGCAACTAGCGAACCCGTTAACAGGATATCGGGTTATCTGCGCTCGTAACTGATTGAACTTTATGGAAATGAAGATGTTTTTGTAAACAACTATCTCATCAAAAACATAAATGTAATAATAATAGCCAATGTTGCCGAGATAATATCATGGCTCGCGCTATCAAA
>DWPV01003735.1:0-14689 GCA_018251915.1 Urbanus proteus proteus
CCCCGCTCCCTTGGCGAACGGCGCGTGTTCCCCCCCGCGGCGTTTTGTAATTACTACGATACGAAAAGGTACCCCCCCCCCCCCCGCTGTTCGATATAGGGCGTACAAGGAACGAGGTGAGCGCAATGATTTACGTTTCTAGGTATTCTTAATGCGCTAGGATTCGGTGTAAATGGTTTTAACTTCTTTTCTGCCGCTGGAAATGGTAATTGATATGTCGGATGACCTATTTCTTCGTATCAAATAAAAGACACGTTGAAGTCTATTTTATGTGTAAAGATTGAAGTTCTGAAGTATAATACTAACATAAGTTCTTTACAAAAATAATTGTGATGTATAAACATGGCATAAACTGTAGTAGGTAGTGGTTCTATTAATTTCTTTAATATTGGGGAATTGTTCGTGCCAACAGTTAATGAAATGTTTGCTCCGCTTGGTAACCAGAGTCTCGTCACATTAATATACACATCACAGTAGTAATGTAGAAATAATAGTACAGAAAAACACCATAGATACATTATTCATTGATCATCAGTACACAACGTTTGTTTACTTCTAATAATTGCGTGCTTTTAATATGTGCCAAATTATTGCCATTCATGCTATCTATAGATTTTGATTGGTAAAAAAACTTTTAATAGTTGCCCTTTTTTCAATTTTAGATCTATGTTACAAATTAAGTAGACAGAAATCATTGGACACGTAATCACACACAACGTTTATAATCCTAAAATAAAAATAAATGGTCATAGGAACATATCCATATCACGGATTATCTCGAATGTCTTAATCCGACTTGGGAATAGGCGTATTGCTGCAATGCAGACGTGTGGACCTGGAACATGTAGTATAATTATCATCTGTATTCGATGATTGCCTCTCAATTGGTGAGTGTGGTTCTAACTAATAGAAGTAATTGATGAAGTAATTATGTTTTCAATAGGAAGCATATATTTTTAAAACTTAATGTTATAAGTAACTGCCGTAAGGTTTGTTAAGAATAGGACCATTAACGGCAAATGGATCAACAATTGTAGTAAACAATTGATACAATAAAATTTGTTACGGAATTTTCTTAAGCTATTTCCAATTAACCGCATCGTAAGAACGAAACTGCAGCATAATCTTATACAAGTAAAAAGTAAATATACTTACAGTTAAACGACATAATAACGTTGTAACTTTATTAAAACGTATTAATAGCAAAAAAAAACGATAACGCTATTTATGTGGTTCTTAATCTTAATGTTAACGTTATAAATTATTTAGTGTTGGCGACCCTTAAAGGCAGTAGAGCGGCCATTGTTACGATTTTACGACACCAATAAACATTTTATTCGCAGCATTGTATTTTCCGTGACATTCAAGTATGAAAGCACAACAATACATACCTTGCACCCCGCTCTTATCTAGGAAATTACTTAGTTGAAACGTCGAATTACTCGACGCCAGGTATTGTGTGAATCTCTGGAAAAGATGAAAAATACAATATTAAAGCTGAGAATGAAGCAGTAACTGCAGAAATTGGAAAAACGTGTGCACGTTGTGTACTCAATTTTCAAAGAAAACGAGCATACAATCCACTTAATCATGAGTAGTTGCATGGTGCCCATCAGCATAATAAACAGCCTCTCCGTCTGTCTGTCGTTCTTAATATAATAATTCCTATAAGTAGAGAACAGGTTTAATTGGTCAGATTGACATTTGTATTAATACTATCTAAGTTATAAAGTAAAATATGACTGTATCTTGTAAATGGCCACCGCTGTCTATAGACTTTTCTTATCAACCCCAAAGAAAATTAGAGACTTACATATACGCTACCCTTTGAAGATTAACTTAGAATGCTTCGCGTATTTATTTTTTACTACAGCATTCGAATCAATTTAAAACAGCTGTTATACGACAAAATAGATCATGGGTCAGTAAAATATTGACGACAGAGTTTTTATTAAACATAACTTATACTTCATAAACCTTTTTGGCAATATATGAACCGTTCTTAACATCGTAATTTAATGTAATAACATACATAATGGTATTACGAAAGCAATAACCACGATTCAATTAGCATTCGTCTCGTCGTCGCGTCGGCTCCGTCACGTCGGGTATAATGAACTTGCGTTCGTAATGATATAAACGAATTGTTTATTTATGGGCCGGTACAGAGGGTGGTTTTCATTACGGCCTAAGGTCAGGCGAGAGGTAAATCTAAATAACCACTGCCACTTAGGATTCTAATCTGTTTGGAAATGTTATTTTTCACTGAATTGGATTCACACCTTCAAACCAGAACACAGCAGCACTTAGAACGCCTGTTAATAGAAATAGGTTTATTGAAGACTTCAGTGGTAGAACATGGATGGTTCTTCTTCATTTGATACGGTCTCTTATGGACATTTACAACACGAGAGGAATAGCCAATGCATCGCCGGCTTATTAGCAGACCTCTTTTTGCGCTTTTCGTGAAGAGCGTTCATATCAATTTGATAGCGCTTCGCGAACAGAAGAACCTTCTCCATTACTTCCAAGAGAAAATTCATCGGAAGAACTTTATCCATACGTCATCTTATTTTACACAATAAGCCCTATATCCTTTTAAGGCATCCACGGGAAGAAGGGAAGGTATCTACGCACGATCGATCGTGACGTGAGCAAACTGAATCTTATCTAACAAATGTGTATAGGTTTCCACTTTACTTGTTCCGGCGAACACTCGCTATAAATAGGCCACTTTATTCGCATATGTTAAACTTTAATTGGATTATATTCATGTATTCATCATATCCTATATGCAGATTACATGCAGGAAGACCGTATTATGTACAAAACCTTACACTATGTTTCTTTCTCGTATGTGCTACGTCAAAAATACCCGGGACAAAGATTCGAATCAATCAATCATATAAATATCTATGTACCTATATTGGGATGGGAATTGAACTTAACACTTGCGCCTCGACTGGTATTCTTTATTTGTATCAGTGAGTGAGTGCCACAAACATGTAGGATTACACAAACATCTAGACTGAAAAGTAAATACAATAATAATGTACTTCATTTTTTTTGACGACCCGTCCGCTCTGAACCTGGATCCCTGTGTCGCAGACTGGTATATTAAGTAACCATACGATGAGTCATGAACGGAGTAAGCAGACTTCTGACGCATATATTCCTGGAATTTGGTCTCCGATATAAGAATGGAATTCCGTGTTGCAAAAAGTCTACTAAAATAGATTACAGATTATTTACATAGGTTAAAAACAGACTTATACAAATATACACTATACAAGCAACGACGATTTGGGCGACTTTTAATTAGGTGACTTGGTTGAGTTCTGACTGATAAACAAACATATTATAGGTACATAAGATTATTGTAGAACATGAAAGTAAAAACATGATACTATTTTAGTCTTTAGTATGAGCTTTAATAAAATATTCGGAACACGAACTCTAACACGAAAACAATGTTAATATTTAAATGTTGGACAAACATGGTAATTCGTTCTCCTTATCAAATATTAATTAATTGTCGCCGGCCATAACGCAGTGCATTAATTGCTGCAGATTAATTCTCTCCATGGAATGAAATCTTATTAATGCGAGTCTCAGACAAAATAAAAGATGGACTCCGCCTCTCTCGGACAATATTGAAGCTGTCGATATCAGTATTATACACGTAATTACTTATAAATAAAATATAAATATGTCGGTTGCGTTTAATGCAATGAAGAAACTCGGATGAGTATATGTTCTATTACAATAAAGACTGGAAAAAGATCCATCGTGTGGCGTTAAGTGGGTAAATATAAGTCGACAACAAACGAATGAAACTCCACATAGAATTCAACGTCGCTCAAAGTTACATAAGTGCAATTTCTGCTTCAATATGTCTTCAATGTTCCATGAGGCTTTGTTTATCTTTTTTGTCTTGGCCGCGTATCTACTGCACAGAAGTATACAAATTAATGTTATATTTTTATCAGATTGAAGAAGCAAACAAGCATGCTGTCCACCAAATGGTAAGTCATGCCGTCTATGGACTATAACAAACTCCATGCGGAAAAAAGTTTGTCTGGCGACTACGAGTATTCCGAATCACGCTATCGAAGTATTATCAATATCTTGCATATATACAAACTCCGAACTGATACTGTTGGAGCATGGCCGCTTCCCAGGCATGATCACCTAGCCTGGAGATCTCTCTTTGCCAATGTTGTATATGAAACCGATTAGCGATGCGATGATTTTCATGAGCAGACACTAAGTCTTGAAGTGAAAAAAAAACGACAGCTTAAATTGACTTATGAACGAAAATCTAATCTAGTCCTGTAATGCCATAATCATTCGATCAAAAAGATCACGTATTTTCTCTTTACCCAGAACGTTATAACTAAAAATAAAAAAAATCAATAAGTCTAACTGGAGGCGGCGCGGTTAGCCGTTCGCGTCACGTATCTGGCGTGGGCGGATGCAAACAAAAACATCCCACTAGGCATGGTTCCGATGAACCATATTGCTACAAAAATTCCCTTTTAATCATATTTAATATATGGAATATTAATGACTAGACAGGCAAACGACAAAACAAAACCGATAAATTAGAAGGTTCTGTGGTGTACTCGTAAAGTGTTTCTAACTTTCTACTCCGAAGGGACTACTGTGACAGGTGTTTAATTTTTCGCCTTATAACAACAATATTAAATACTCTTATGATCTGGTTGGAAGTGTGTGATAAGGAACTTATACGAGATAGTCCTCAGAGGTAGCAACTTTGCTAATCTGGGCTGCGGTATGGATCTAATACCTATCACAGGACAGCTTTGCTCACCTATCAGGTAGAAACAGTTACAGTTTTGCTAAATGATATGAAAACCAAGTCTCGTTTTTAAATAAAAAAAACTATTATATATGGCTATTCTCTTTACAGTTATAATAACATAAATCGCCAAAAATAAAAGAGGTTTTTGTGGCACTTATACAAAAAATCTCAGACCTCTGTATAAGTTCCGCATAAATCAGGGTTGCCAATAGGAAAAATATTATACGGTTGAATCTCATCCATTATACAAAAGTTAAAAAAAGATTTTTTTATGTAGACATAATATATTTAATCTTATATTTAAATTATTTTGTTTATTGTTCACACAATTATGTTAGAGCATTTTAATTGTATAATGTGCGATCTAACGGTCAGATATCTATATTAAATTAATAAAAAGTTTTTAAAATATTGTTTTATACGTAATACTCAAAAGTGGTCGTTATTGACCTATTTAGGGATTGATTGAGGAAGACCTAGACATCCCTATATTCGCAGCCCTATGAATACCATTCAAAATCTTAATTGAAAATTAAGTAGCAAGTTTTAATACTCAATTATTTCACATTAAGTGAAGAAAGATGTTATGCATATGACCTACATGAATGCAGTCTGCTGTCCTATGTATTTCAAGGTCTAAAAGAGATCTACATAGCGTGAATAACATTCCATTTTCATTTGAAGTGTCATAAAAGTAGGTATTCATTTTTATGGTTGATATAGAATAATCATACTTACGTCGAATACCTAGATGTCATCAATGCAGCCACTTGTGTCAATAAAGGATTGCTATTTTTGTACACACAGCAAGACAGTTCATGTAAGGATCTGTCACGCTATTACCGACGGTGTCACCTTCCATGAGGGACGGTTTTAGCGTGCCACTATTAGGTGGCGTGAGGGAAACCTATTGGGATGAATGTGCGGGAAGATTATATGCAATCGATATGTTTGAAAAGATATCAATTGGTTTGTGAAGACACGGGTGCGGCGCCTGGAGACTTCTATGAAACGTACCTCGTAATCATAATAAACAGTAGGTACTTATTATTTTACTTTTCTTACAATAAATTATATGTATAAATAGACGTTTATGTTCTTATATACGATAGTATACACTTTCCAAATAAGAAAATAAGGTCTTCATAAGCACTCACTGTGGCACAAAAGAAATATTTGATTACAATAGGAGAGTAATGAATTTCTTAAATCCTAATGTTATCATGGCATCATTAACCCATTAAAATCCCGCGACTTATTTTATGGGTCACTGCTCAGAATGAGAAGGATTGAGGACAGTCTTAAAGGCCTGATGACCTAAAACTTAATTTATATCACTTGGATAGCTTGAAAAATCTAGCAACGAGGCTAGGTTATAAGAGTTTCATTTACGGAAAAATATGTTAAATAAAAACCTGAAGAACTCTTGCCTATAATCTGTAAGATGTTTTGATATCAATATATAAATAGATAACTCACTATAACTTTAAACTGAAAAGTGGCTGAACCAATACGGATCGATAGGGGTGATACCGCCTACTCATGTACTTATTTTTTTTATATTGTGAAAGTAGTACTTATCGTCAGGTCAATTGTAAATACTCGGTGCAAAGCAATCCACCTGATGATAAGTGGCCATTCACGCCCATGGACATCAACATCAACCCCAGATAAGATCACCAAACCAGAACACAGCAGCGTTTTTTATGTCCCACTGCTGGGCACGGGTCTCCTCTCACAACTGACAGAGGCTTGAAGGGTATTCCACCACGCTGCACCAATGAGTGTTGGTGGAGAATTAGATTACGATTCGATTTAGCGCGAAACAATTCTGCGTTTCAGTGTAAGCTCGTGGGTGGATTTACATATCCGACCTTCTTAGTCTTAAGGAGCACCCACAAATCTGTGATAGACTTCAGGTAGACTAAATCCCATGTGCTATATAGAGTTGGTTACATTGAAGTCTATCGGCGATAGTGACTAACCTTAGTACTTTTGGTTTAATCTTGTAAAAATATGCTGATCACGGGCGAAACGCTTAAAATGAATAAATAAACGATAGTTATTTATTACTGCTTGATGTAAACGTCATTGGTATTGAGTTATCTACACTATCTACAGGCTACACCGGACGCCGGAAGGTTAGACAATAGGCTTTTTATATGTAGAATTTACATTGCGACCTTCGAATATGTGCGAAGCCTATTTTTAAACAATCTATTTAGCTAATATTAATTACTAACAGGTGATAATGGTTTAAGGTTACAAACACGGGACAAAAATTAATATTTCCAAAATACGAATTCCTACTTGAGATTAGTCACATGCATTGCATTGCAATGCACCTAATGAGAAGTGGTCATTGTCGCCTATGGACTTCGACTGAAGTGCTACCCGGAATGGATCATAGACGAAAATAGCAAGGAATAACAGTAGTAGACTGCTCGATTTAAATGGCACTCTTATTTATTTATGAAATACTAGCTTTTCCCCGCCGATTCACACGCTTCTCTACTATATAATGGATGTCATTATACATATAAACCTTCCTCTTGAATCACTCTATCTTTTAAAAAACTGCATCAAAATCCGTTGCGTAATTTTAAAGATCTAAGCATACATAAGGACAGACAGCGAAAAACGATTTTGTTTTATACTATGTAGTGATAGTGAAGCAACGCGTGGCGCATATTCGAACCATTCACGCGACGTTTGCACTGCAAAAAACGTACATTTACGAATATTATGGAATAATCTACTAAAATTCGATGCATTCGGTTCGTAATGGCGCATTAACGACAGTATTGATCATACGGCGCGATACCAATATGATTCCCACGTTTTGATATTAATTCGAATAGTCGTTTTCGATTCTACTATGTTTCTTTTACACTTATGAAAATTCGCTGCGTTAACAGTGTGTATTCTTGCTGACTACAAGTCCTTAATCGAATATGACGTGTGAACCCAGCCTTACTGCTATGCGGCAGAAAAGTAGGGGTTATTTCGGACACCTATTGTACAGGACAAAATTGATATGCCCCGTAATTCATTTAGGAAGCGCTTTGGTGCCTGCGTAGGAGTACTCATGTCACTTCAATTACAGAAAATTGTAGACTGCATACAGACCACGTGCACATCGTCAGAATTTTGCTTTCGATATGCATTCAGTATTGCAGTTAATTTCGACCGATTTCATTATACGCGGTTATGAAGACGGCATGGGAACTTAATTTTGGTAATCTATTCTTTCGTTTCAAATGCAACATGTTTCTTCGGTCGCTGACGCTACGGCTACTAGTGTACCGGTTGAAGGTTGTAGAACCTTTTTTGTTTCGCCTGTGGAGGCACCACCTCTTTACCTATTTCTGCCTTACAACGGTAATATTTAGCACTTTTCTATAATCGTTTGAATGGTAGGGATACAAGGCAACCGAACTTAGGTGTAGCAAAGCATTCATGGCAGACCTTAAAATCCAATCCTATTCAGGGTTGATTAGAATATTGAATAATTGATTACATAAACCGCAGAGGCCATTTACCACCAGATGGAAGCTCGTTAACTAAATCTATATTAAAAAAGTACAGTCGCGAACACAAGTGAGACCACTCACCTCGTTCCCGTACGCTAGTAGATGGTGAACTGTGATCAGGGCCTTATACACCACCACCCAGTTGGTGTTCTGCGTCCTCTCGACCAGGAGGTTGGCCAGCTGTGGTATAGACACGTTCGGCTCGTTTGTGCAGTGGACTAGATCTGGAATAGAAAATGTTGCGTTAAGAAGGCAAATATGAAGCATGGTTCTGGGGTGTGTAACACTGAAAAAATAAAGGGAGGGGGGGAGGTGTCACAGCGGTGATCAGCTGTAACAAGGTCGGGGAGGGGTAAAAAAACATCAAATTCGTGTGCCGTAATTTATGAATGGCCTCTAATCTAGCTTTTTAAAGATATTCATTGAATTCTTACATATATTTTTTTCAAATACATATAATTAAGATCTTGTAGGATATTTCAATAAGTATAACATATAGTATTGCTATGAGACTTGATCTCAAATTAACGACGTCGACAACACTGAGCGTCGTTTTCCTATACAGCCTCTACTACAGTCCTCTTATTTATCCAATTGCGCCAGTACGTTTTATGGTTTGTCAATTATTGCCGGTTTGTCGCCCCTTACATGCAGATACTTGACGTCCTAGGCTCAACCCTAGATACTCGTACGGCTTTTAAATCTGCCGCTGAATAGATCAATAAGAATTTATTTACAAATTCACTGTGGAGCAGCGGAAGGGTTTTTATCTGCGATCTCGTGATATTATCATAATCATCATTACACGGTCAAAGACCTTGTACGTTTACCTTAGAATTCTATTAGGTTGTATCAGGCAAAAAATCTGCTAGAGCGGTTGACTACTCGAAAGTCTGTGGTAGAATAGAGAATGTGCATATAACTTTATACATTTCACTATTTTTTAAACTAAAATGTGTCTTCAACACAGTTTCAGGGTAAAAATAAAATAAAAAAAAAAAAAACATTTCAAGAGGGGTCTCATAAAGGATTTTATCTGCATGTTTACCTACTGAACCGTAAAAAGGAGATAATTTCCGATTTTCAAATTCATGTATTTTATAGCTATTACAAAAATACTAACAACAAAAAAATATGAACATTTGGTGGTACGGAACCCTCCAGGTGCGCGACACACTTGTCTAATATTTTTACTTTCACACACTATTCAAGTCAATCAGTATTTTACTGTAGAATCATTTTTTGATTACGATTTACTTGACTCTTGGGTGGATACGTGATTTGGTGGCGATGAGTCACGTCGAAGGTATTCGGTTGACTTTATCCACATAATTGTGTTGGCCACTAACCCGCACGTCCAGGCATCTCAACATTGTATACGGGTAATGGAGAAATATTACAAGTGTGAGAGAATGTACTGAATCATCTCATGCAAAGTAAATACTAGGAATTACGAAGCCGTAGTTTAGACAAATGGGCCTGTTGGCATATGAGTTATGTAGACACGATGATTAAGTACAAATGTTCTAAAAAAATCTTAGTTTTTACAATATTTGCCAGACGATTAATTAATAACATTGAAAGAGCAAAAAGTCTGTAATCAACTCCAAATGAGTCAGTCTTACTTAAGATTGGAAACAGATGCGTTGGTACCACTAAGGACAATGTTGGAACTGGATGTCTTTCCAATACCACATCAACATCGGTCCTGCAGAATATTCTACCCACCAATTTTAAAGTATAATACAATCACGATAAGAACACACACACGTATATAGGTAAAAGGTTACTGAGAATCTATAAAAACATCCATCGAACATCTACAAACTAGTTTTTAACATAACTTATAGAAGTATAACAAAAAACCACAAATTTGCATCCAGTGTAAAAATAGTATTAATCTTTATTATAAAATGGCTTTGCACTCCGATATTTACTTTATTTAACCTTAGATTGTACAAAACAATTTGTTGTACACCTTGCAAGTTATCTATATGTACGCGGTTAAACAAATTATAGTTTAGTGAACCTACTGGTTTCTCTTGTTATTGAATAACGAGACACCTCCAGATCATAACCGCAGGTCAAATATTTTAAACTTCAAGTACCTACTTTTTGTTCGGGATTCGACTGGGTCAATCACACTAAACTTATTTCTGTTGTAGAGTTTATCAATTTTTCGTCGTAGATCTACCAGGAAAGGATTATATTGTTTTACATATTTTTATTTGGCCTAAAAAATTGTCCCAAACATAAGGAATAGGATTACCTAATTGAAGCACCTATTAACGTATAAGAATAATTTATTTTATCACGTAACGAAATTCACATATTTTAAATAACAGGGTTATTTTTTATGTGTTTGAGTTCATCCCTCCAGGCTAATGAAATCAAAAGAAAAATTATATGGTTAAAGCGCCCATAAAACAGTGCGAATGGTGTAACGCGTCGCTGAAGCAGTGCCTGTGTAATCAATACAAAGGTCTTAAAATATTCGTCCTTCAATGAAAATTGGCCGCGAGGTCCGGATATGATTTAGTATATTTGACTTTAGTAAACACTTGAACTCAAAATTCTACTAAAATCTACTTGATTTAAATATTAGCAAGCTGAAGTAGCAACTGGCCGACCAATTTGCTCGAAGGAACGATGGCCGATAGAGAAGAATGGTCATCGAGTGGCAACTACGTTTAGGGAAATGGATCACAGATCGCCCCACGACCAGGTGGACTGAGATCTGTAAGAGCTGGATAACCTTGGATTCAGAAGGCTCAGGAGCGGACAGAACTGGAGAGCCCACATTCGAGGAAACCTGTGTCAAGCAGGCTGATGGATGGGTCGAAATACTTGAAAAGCTGTCCTGGTCCAAAGACAGTAAAATGCTCCCAATGGTTTAATTACACTGTGTCCCAAATTCGTGGATTCTTAGAATTTTTGGGCATTTCCTACTTTAAAGTACTTATAAATAATTATCTCCTTCCGATGTAATAAATTCTTACATGAAGAATTGTTTTACCGCTAAACCCTACTTTATATTTAAACGTAAGGAAAAAATTATGTGACAAAGAAAAATCACGTCGAAATATAAAATTTTATGACAGTAAATAAAATCGCAAATCGCGCAAATCTTTTCAAATACCAATTTCATAGATATTTTGATTTACAGAATAGACCGAAAGATAAGCTTTTTCAATGAAAAATTCAGATTGCCTCCGACGCTCCAAACAGGGTAAAAGGGTATTGTAAGCAACTTGCTTACGATCGACAAAATCACATTTTTTATCTGGGCCAATATCGAGACCCTTGATATGGATTTGGCGCTTAAGGTCAGATCAAAAATGTCTATTACACACGAAGGGTTTTGGCAACGACGTAGACATAATAAAGTCGCACATCTCTTACACTTTAAGGATACAGATCGTCGTGAAGATATGTCTTAATATTTGAATAAAAAAGGTTCTACTGGGAAGTTTTGGAAAAAAGGACGCTTTCGACACTCATAGCCCCACAGTAGGATTTTCTCCTGTGTCGTGGGTGCCATGGACACACAAAGACGAATACACAAACATCCAGACCCAGAACAGAAATCTTAATTAATCATTCAGATATCTATCAGGCCGGTAATCGAACCCAGGACCCACTGCGCGGCAGACCAGTGTGGTGACCGCTACGCCACGGGGGTCGTCGTTGGGAAAAAATACAATTTGAACAGTCTTCGCTTATGTACCTATATTGAATAGTAGAGGCGCTGCGCAGAATAAATTAGACTCTACAAACAATAAAAAATGCCACTAAACGTCAGCAAATTGGAATTTCCATATCTATAAGTAACTCTTTATAAAATGTTATGTTTCTCAATCATACATGATTTATGGGCAATTAAGGTTTTGTTTCAAAATTAAATAAGGAATTACGAATTTCAACACTGCCCAATTATATATTATTACGACACCAATGCATTTGTGTAAACTCATACCATATACGTACAATATAATAACATAAGCGTTCCGTTCGCAAATTATACAAGAATTATGCGTCTGGAACGTTACTTTCCCTTGCTTTTCCCCTCCTATTATTATAAAAACATTTCCCCTGTCTTAGCTTCTCCCCTTCATTATGAAAACAGGACGCCTAGAGAATTTTAAAGCGAAAACCAAGTGAAAATTTTCGTAACCAACGGATTGTTAGCATTATCAATTCCGCTAAATAAGCAGTCTCTGATATAAATTAACAACTAAACAGTGAGATATTTCTGCCAGCTAACATAAACACGATATTTACTTTATGAAAGCAAATAGACCACAATTGAAAATTTGGTTTGCTAGTAAAATAATATCTTGAGGCCTTTTAATTTAAAAGCACTCAATATATTACTGAAATTGATTTGTAGGATATCAATGTTTATACAAAGGTATATGGTCCACTGCTGATTTTGGATGCCTGCGCACAATTGTGGGAGGGCTAAAGATTACTTCAATACGCTATTACCTAATAAGCGAAAAATACTTAACAGTAGGACACTACGTGAGGCTAATGATCAATCGATATTGGATGTTTTTAAACTAGTCTTCAATAAGACATAACGCACGTAATATACGCATAAGGCGTTGGGTCTTATTGATCCATTTGACAACTTAGCATGATATGTCTTAAGCAATATAATTTTATCTCTCTAAATATACTTAATATTTTTTCATCGCCAAAGAAAAGAGTTATCGCCAATGCCAAGTGGCAAGAAGATACTTATGAATACAAATTGGAGGATCACGTCACAAAGTCGCTAGGATACAAATTCGGGGAAGAATTCCCACCGGATGAGTGGGTTTTTCGATATTTCTGATCAAAAATTTAAGATATTGAAGCATATTTTCAGAACGACTTAAAAGAAGAGTAGGTTAATATTACTATATTCGTATGTATATATTTTTTACTTTGTTTATATTGTATACTGTCCTAATTTTAGGTATTATGTATTATTTCTTTATTCTGTTGATAATCTATATAAACATCAATATGAATATGCTTAGAAGATAGCATTTTTAATGCAACCATGGAACCGTAATATTTTTTCTTGAACGAGATTTTATTTTTTAAAACTCTGTATAGAAGGTTAATCTTGCTGTATGTAGGTCGAAACTTGCAACTTTTCTGACTACTTCCAACCAAAATATTAAACTGAATTTTTGAATACTTATAGAATTTTTGATTACTTAAATAACAATATAACAAGGATATTATTATGGACTGATTATGTTCCAAAAACAAGAGAAGTGTGTACATATAAATTCTGTGTGTTATGCTTGTTGTTTTCGCCTCGACAAGTTAATTAAATATAGTATATACGTTAAATTTAAGCTGGTTTCAAAAACGAAAAATCTCATAATTTTGTATATTACCAACATTATTTTTAACTTCAAAGCGATCAACGTCATACGTCGCCTATTTCCGCGTCCGCAAGACATGTTTGTACCGTTGCCTTAATATAGAACGTAGTGAAAACGAACAATAAACGTCATCCATGGACCATTATAGCCAGCATGATGACATTATGGCAGAAATAAGCTATTACAATAAACCGCAATGACCATTAGCCGTCAATTGGGTCAAGTTCAAACCCACAGTAATATTGTAGTCGCTTTGACCTCTAATTAGATAGAACCTCGGTTTTTGGTGCCACTTTCCAAGTTCTCAATATGTACGTATATGGAAAGCATAGATAATACGACAGTAATTGGCGCTTTCCTTGCACATAAGACGAGTGAAATTATTTTACTCTTGTGCATCGAAAGCGTGGTATTAACTTTGTCACAATAAAATAAAACGCTGAATGACTTCTGCAACTCGCTAATTTAAATCGTATTCATATACTTTTTATAAACCTATTGGATTCAACAATATAATATTTTAATTGCATTATTCCGGGTCATCACGTGATTGTCGCAGGCCTACAAGAAAACCAGAATATTATAGCGTCTTCTTGTGTATCAACACCTACTACTGTCACCAAAAAACACGTCAGACGTAGTTAAGATTTTAAAAAAAGCCCATTAGGCTAATGGATAGATCGGCTATTTGCCGCAGCTATAAAAAATCGACCGAAAACTTCGCCCTATAAGAGGTAACATCGATAACTTCTAAGCAGATTTTAAAACGATTTTCTTACTTAAAGATATCATAATCGAAGAAGGCTCATAATTAACTGTAATTATTATGATAATGATAGGAAATAAAGAAAATAAAAGCGAAACTTAGCTGCTATATTTAACATTCTCCAACAATATAACAGAGTTTCGGTGATCTAACCGCACTTCGCAAACTTCAGTTAGCCTGC
>DWPV01003736.1:0-14685 GCA_018251915.1 Urbanus proteus proteus
TTGCTACCCCTGAGGACTGAGTTGGAACGCCTCGGATAAGTATGTCTCCCTTACCACACCCTTCAGACCAGAACACAGTAGTGCTTAAAACTGCTGTTATAATGCAGAAAAAGGTGTGGCGGTGGGGCCCCCGGAGTCGAACTAAATAGAGTTTACTACCTGTAACTCTTATATAATGATGGTAATAAAACACATTATATAAGACAGTATTTCTCTTACAACACTGCTGAAATAGTAAAATTCAATTAACTACCAATTCCTAGAAACACCTGTTACACCTTAATTAGTAACATATAAATTATTCAGTACGAGTATATAAGTTTTAGTTTCAAAGTTCTTACAAGTTACGAAATCTTTCGCTAATTGAATTGCGTTTCACGGGACAACGGGTCCAATTCCCTTGGAAATAAAAGCTAGTTTTGTATCCGAATTCCGGTGCACTCATTTGTAACATGCGAGCTCAAAGACGTACCGAAAACTTGTCATTAATTTTAGTTCCGCTGCCAACCATTTCTTTTAAGTTCTTCGATAGCAAACTGTTCTCTATTCGTTCGGAATTAAGCGTCATTTTTCCTTGAAACACGTTTACATTTCATTTACCGCTTCCTCTACTTCGAATCGTCTTTTGATTTCAGGGTCTTAAGGTTCCTTTTGCGTTGTGTGTGTAAAGGTATTCTCCACACGTATCTGAGAAGGTCGTAAGACTGCGTGCTTGCAATTCGATCATATCTTCTGGGCGTGAAAAATAGTGCCTTCGTGGTTTTCAGTGTCATCTATTCCATGAACTGTCTTTATCGGATATGTGACAACTTTTCCTTTCATTTTTCGTTATACTTGTAAGTATAGGTTAAATCAATCTATCCAATTATTATAACCAAAGATGGAAATTTTGTAATTTCTGTCCAGTACAAATATAATCAAATTCGGGTCTGTGTTAGGCATACATTGGATAGATTGAATATTAATATCAGGCTACAGTTCGCATCCAATAAGATTAGGATCCTACGTAATATCTGAGGTATTGTAATAATTGTTTTGTAATAACTATATTACAATTTCTGTTATGGGGAAGAAGTTGAAGTTGAACATATCACAACTTTACCTCTCAAATTGTCTCAAGTTGTTGCTTGCAATTAATTTTAGCAAAATATGTACTTAGCATAGTTACTTTATTCAATAATCTCTAAAAAATTGTCACGCGATAGGTATGTCAATTTTTTATGCTTACAATTTTCCGATGCTTCGTCATAAAAAAATATCGTATATCCTTACATGATGCTAAATCTACACATACGTGTTATCTAGGTGTGTGCATTCCTACATATAGATTTCAACTTATAAATACAAATCGAAAAGTATAGGCAGAAAACACGATATTTCGGTCAAAGTTAGCAATCATCAAAGTAGCGGCAATACAAATAGAACGTCCATTCGGTCAACGAATAGATCGAAATGGTGAAAGCATTCGTAAACATGTACATCAAAAAGGCTTTCCAACCTTATCCAGTTGAAAGATATACATGGCTGGTTCGATGTAAATAGAACCAATCGGTTCACAAACAAAGATAGCAATGTATTTGACTGAATAGCTACCGGTCGATATTTGGGGGCCACGGTTCTGTAGCCCGTTTCGGGCGAATAGGTCCTTATCTAAGATCATTGCAACTATTGAGTATACACCGCTAGATCGTAATGAATGAGAGTGCACGAAGTGTATTAAAGGCAGCAATGTACGTGAATGGCTTGAAAAATACAGAAAGAAGCACATAAAGAGCGGAATAAATTGACCGTGGTCTAAATTTCGGATGTAAACACAAATAGAACAGGGTGTTTAAAGTTTCTTTTAGTTTTACTGATTACTTAGTTAAATATTTAAACTTGCAGTAAACATTAAACATTGCCAATGTGATAAAAACTAAATACATTATTCTGAAGTTTCAACGAACCCTTCGTAAACAACGAACGACTTCCAAGACATCATCACACCTATTCTAGTTTATAACAGCAGTGTAGGGCAAATTTTTATATAACTTGAGAGCATGCAGTTCACCAGTAAGTTGCTACTGCCGCCCATTTACAATCAAGCCCAGATGAGAACAGTCTTACTTGAGGTTAGCCAAAAATGGTTTTCTAACCCCGAGGACTACGTTGGAACGCCTCAGATAAGTCTCGCTTACCACACCCTTCAAGCTCAAACATATTTGCTATCGAAAACAAACAGTCATATTATGGTAAAAAGCTCTACTCCCATCTCTATAAAAATCTTAACGCTTACAACATTACATTGTACAAATCTAATAACGCTATTTCTAACGTCAGCCGAAAACCGGATAAATGTTAACAGTAAATTCGGATTCTTTGGCGTTAAGTTTAAAATTTCTCCACCCTAACGAAGTCGCCCAGTGACTGTACGTGACCAAACTGCGTTATGTAGTGTCAGTTAAAGAAACGGGTTCTTTCACTGGCAAAAGAAAAACTGTTACGTAGTTACGTACGTAACACGTTAGTTAAAGTGTAGGTGTATAAATTTACTGGTTAAAACCAGTTTTTTATAGCAAACGAGAATGCAGTCCACCTGTTGGTAAGTGGCAACTGCTGCCCATGGACATCTGTAATGAACCCTATATAAGATTAAGGTCCTACCTGAGGTTGACCACAGAAGCGTTGCTACCCCTGAGGACTGACCTGGAACGCATCGGATAACTATATCTCCCTAACCACACCCTTCAGACCAGAACACATCAGTGCCTAACACTGCTGTTATAAGGCAGAAATAGGTGTGGCGGTCGTGCCGCCGGAGTCGAACTACATAGCGTTCTACCACCTTCATAGTTAAAACCTAATTTAAACGTAGGTGGGTATCTACTTGTCTTTGTGTAGGTATACAACCTAAATAAAGATTATTCGTATTAACAAATATATCAGTAGCTACTCGTTTTTCAACACCAAACATCACGCGTATATTATCTCCTACATATCTACAAACATCATCATCATCATCAACCCATTATTGTCCCACTGCTGGGCACGGGTCTCCTCTCAGTGACAGGGATTTGGGCCTTAGTCCACTGCGCGGGCCAAGATGTGCAAGTTTCCTCATGATGTTTTCTTGCACAGCAAGTGATAATTAATTTCTTATACGCACATTAATCAGAGGTGCGTGCCCGGGATTTGAACCTAGGACCCTTCGATTGAGAGGCCAAGGTTCAAACATTAGGCTATCACTGCTCTCTACAAACATTTGTGACTAAAACCCACAAAGTAAAATTACAGCTGTTTCAACACATAGAACATATCATAATACATTATTACATACAATGTTTTATTTATAAGTTAATGTTTATATAATGGGAGATCGTTCGCAATGACCGGCCTCGAGGGCATACCACGTAGTTCATAGTATCGTTAATGATAAATACCAAATGATCACTTATTATCCGCATTAAGTTTTATACAAATGGAAATGCGAATTACAGATACATTTTGAATATAAAATTACTGATATACTAAGTAATGTTAATTGATGGGAATATGCAGGGATTTTTATTGTTACTTGTACCTACTATAATATTGACGACCCCCGTGCCGGAGCGGTCATCATAATAGTCTGCCGGGCAGTGGGTCCTGGGGTCGATTCCTGGCCAGACAGATTCTAAATGATAAATTTAGATTTCTGTGCTGGGTTTGGGTGTTTGTGTATTTGTCTTTGTGTGTCCATGGCACTTTTTTATACGTAATATAGGTCGATAATCGCTCACGGGGTGTTTCTTCAGCGCAAAGTATGTATTAAATCATTTAATCAACACATATTTAAAAAAAAAGTCAAGAACGAACCCAAAAGAGTGGAAAAGTGCATTTTTAGGCTGCCATTGCATGTGGATTAAAAAATTAAAAGTATTTCGAAATTGCGCTGCACTTTTTGGGTCCATATTGACAAATAAAATATTTTAAAGAATGATGTCGAATTTCATTTCGCAATAAACATCTGTAGTGTATTTGTAAGCTCGAAAATAAATAAATACCGTGACAAGTATGCAAATTTTTATTCGCTCGCCATCTGTGTTCGCGATTTGCATTTTATGTTAAATTTTCCTATCGAACCATGCACATATGTCGTACAACAGACGGTTGAGCGACAAACTTTGTTATTTATGAAATGTAAGACGAACAGTTCTTATGCCTTTTTTGTTGACGAGGGGGAATCTTTCAAAAGGTACCCGACGCCTCGGGAGCGACAACGGGTTATGTGGGATTTTTACCGCACTAGTCTTCAAAGCTGTAGCTGTTTCAAATATATGGTATTAAATTTAATATAATTAAACCCTCAGCATCATGTCATTTACAAATGTTTCTTCTGAGACTGTTGAATTCTCTCGTCGCTTCTGCCTGCACACACCTTGAGAGCCATTCATAATTTACATCACACGAATTTCATGATTTTTGACCCCTCTTTCCTCCGTCACAGTTGATCACATTTTTGAGACCTTCCTAGTGTGACGTCACATATTTTGAGAAATACAAAGAAATAATTAAATTAAACCAAAACATCCAAATTTAAAAATCTGACGTCAGGAGATTTAAGATCCCACCGCTTGTCACACAATGTCACATTTCTCCCCCTCTCTCCCCGTTAATGTATGACGTTTCTATCTAACGTGTCGCTACCACTAACTGCAAACAGTCGAACATCCCCCTTAAACATAATACAAGTATACCACAACATGAAATAGCCTCGTTATCCAAAACAATATTTCGTCGGAATCGCAATCATCATTTATTTAATTTCACTAGTGCGTGAAAGTGGATTGTTGAAAGCACTACACAATTTACAATCATTTTATAGTAATGTTTGTATTTTTGTATCTACTAGCTTTACAACGTGTATTCATTTTTTTGACGTTTTGAATAGTTATCCGTAATTGGACATCTAGTGAATATGTGTGACGTATGTTGTTTTTGGGTCGGTATTTTTATAGTTTGCACATTTGCATAAACATTTTATTGGTATAAGAATTATTAGCTACGCATTAGATACTATAAACAGGCTTTAGATACAATATTAGAATGAATTATAATTAACATAAAATTTTATCTGATGTAAGATGTATGATCTAAAACGAAGATAACCACATAATGTCAGGAGTAAAAGAAGTTCACGATAATAACTACGGATTGAGATATATTAAATACTTACCTATTAAAAATGTTTATATATTTGCTGATGGGGCACTACTACAAACGCAAAAACGTCTCTAAAGTGATTTGACTATAATAAGACATCACTAGTAACTGTGGTAATCTGTAGAGTTAGTTACAGCGCACGGCGAGACTAGCATTGTTCGTAGAAACAATCGTATCCTCAGCTTTGTGTGCTTTTGCGTTATCTCTGAAGGGCATGTAAGCTCCTGTAGCTATAAGACCAGGCAGACTTTATAAGGACTACACAAACAAGATCTCTGATAACTGGTAAAATGTTCCTTACCAACACTGTTTATGTGTTTTTAGTTACTACATACTATATTGGTAGTATCGTTTCACGTTAAAAGGAAGCTTAAGAGTGCATTATTTAAGCGTACGTCGGTCTCCACTTTTACCGATTTAAATTGTAAAGTTCCGAATCAAATTATTCCATCTACTTACGTTATAACATTCCTTAGTATAAAGGATAATTAATTTATGTTATAGTAGCCTGTTTCCTTAATTTCACAAATGTTTATAATTTTCCGTCTGCAACCATATTATATTGTGCTGTTTGATTTGATTTTTTTCCCACAAATGATGGTTATATGGAATCTATCATGTTCCTAACCTAACCTAACCGACACCTAAACTAGAAAAGTTTACAATTTTGTTTTAATATTACTTAAAAATTTAATTAGTTTTAAAATTTGCAGTTGTTTAACTTTGTTTGCCAGTCTATTAGCACGAAAATATACTCCATTCAGTAACATAGTTGCTTGTAAACAATACTGGAGTTCCTTTGGTAATGAAACCATACTCAAATTCAAATATTTACAATTTTCTTAGAGATTGTAATAACTATTGTATTTCTGTCGATGTTGTTCCTACGTTTATGTAAATTTTGTGCACGTACCAAAAATGTAAAACCTTAGAAAAAATCTATATCAAAATCATTTAACAATTTACTGAATTAGTGACCATCCGTAATTAGTGGTTACAATTAAAGGTGCTTCAGCTTCACTGGCATTAACTACACAATTCTGATTCATAACACTGGTATTGAACACTGCTTTTTCATCTTAGTTCTTAAGATTAGCACTGACTCTGTGGTGGATCTCAGGTTGGACTCTTGTCTAATCTGGGGTTCATGTATATTGTCTATATTAGGCGCATCATCAATTTACATTACATCCGGCCTCAAATATTTTACTTATACTATGATTATAATTCATAAAATATGGGTATAATATAAAAATAACAACATCCCGTTTTAAGCGGAACATAATGTCACCTTATCCATATAGCGCACGGCGGGGCTGACATTGTTCTTGTAAACAATCTAATCCTTTGAACCTTTGTTTGCTCCCAGCTATCTGAAGGGCGCATGTTAGCTTTCCGTAAAAGATATGAATTTAATTGTACAAGAATCTTGCAAAATGTTATTTAGCAGCTGCGTTCATTGTTTCAAATTCAGCTTTAAAAGCAATAACTACTACGTTTTCTTGGTCTGTCGGAATTGTTTCTGCAGAATCAGTAGTTATTATGATGGTGAAAATTTTATACAATATGAAGTAGAATTTATTGAGCCAAAAACAATTTATTGAGCTGAAGACTCAGACTGTAGATTTACTCTGAAACAGCGTAATTTTCAGATGTGGAAAAAGCTGCGATTGAAATGCGTATGAAAGAGGAAGAAGAGAATAAAGAGGACAAAGGCAATGAAGTGTTCAACCACAGGACAGTGACAACTCGGCACCAAGGAAAATGTACGCTTGTTTTGATATTTACACAAAAAAATAAAATATGTTTCTGAATATTAATATATATGAAACTGGAACAATTCCAGCCACAATTGTACGTATTGTGCTAAAAATTCCACATCACAAAAATGAAAGAACGTCAGCGATTCGTTGACGGCAATTTGTAACGCATTTCAACTCTTAAAGAGATCACAATAGCACCAGCTGACGTATGAAATATATGGCAGCCGAAATTATGAGATGTTTTTCCAACGTGAAAATTGGAAGGCTTTGCTCAATAAATGTAACAGTTCTGTGCTTTTAGGACGATTGTTATCTGGGTCATATCACGCCTGTTCATCGTTCTGAAGGAAAAGAATATCGCAAAAGATATCATTTATATTTCTCTGTAAGCCCTATTCTTTGAATAATTCTGAATCCAATTGTCAGCTCATCTAAATCTATCATGACCTCCGTCTAGGAAATTGAGTCAGTCATAGTTACAACACTGGATCAGACAGTGATTACACAAGATGAATAAATGTTTAAAGATCTTGATGCTGATCTTCTGAATTGAACACGTGAAGAAAGAAAATAATGCTATTTTAGGTAATTACTAACTGATGTATATCTGGAACATATGAGTATCGTCACTGTCTATGTAGTATTATCTTACAAACTATAGCACCGTGAGCAATACTTGCTTCCTCTTATATCTACATTGTTCGTATTATAGAATATCTCGTAAACAAGTACAGAGGCGACCTATATAAGATTAGACGTGATAAAGCTTTCAATTTGTGGATTAAATGAGTGAAATTAATCAGGAGCACCCCTTTAGACAATTATCGTGCCAGAAATAAGGGCGGTGCGCCACCCTTATACTTTACCCCTTACTGCTAACTTTACTTATAGAATGGAAACCTTGATTAAGTATTTATAGGTGGTGAAACTTGGTGGTTTTCTACAGCAAAATCATTGCCGTTAGTATTTTAGACTGTGGATATCGGTTAGCTTACATAATATGGGGCGATCATTTTAGTCCTCAGAAGTGGAAATGTTTCTGTGATCACTTAAAATGATCACTTACCACTATCATCATCACCGTGATCACTTACCGTCAGATGAATTGCGTTCTTATTCATTACTTTAATGTTATAATAAAGCGTTTTTCTCAAGGATAATGATATCCTTTGTTTTTGATTAGTCGTTAAAATGTTCGGACAGTGGTAACCTTCATCTTCTTAACATTTCTCGTCTGGAATTCAGTCCTTTAATATAAATATTTATTAAAAAGTCCCTAACAAACCACCATCTACTCCTCTAACACAATACAAGATGGAACAATGCACAGAACAAGGTTGAATTTTTTCAAATTAATCATTTCAATTACAGCATTTGTTAAGCAGAATGAAGTGGTTAGTTCGCAGTAAATTGACTTTCATTCATTCCGAGCGCTTTGAGGATTGAGTTTCAGAAACGTTACTGTTCGAGAAAATTCTATAAATAGTTTAAAACCTTAATTCTACCTTTTAAAATCTCAAAGTATATTTCACGGTATACTGGTCACATAACTTTGCTGGATATTTTATAAGTGTTCTAGGTTGTTATTAATTTGAAATCTAGTTTATATGTTCATTATTCAGATTATAATTCTTCTAGTTTTGCAGTGATTAATTTTACTATAATTGGAGACATTTTACTTAATTTTGTGTACTTGTACTAACGTGCGAGTAAGCTGCCTTCATATACAACATATCGTGAATGGTATTCGTTGTTTTTATTAAAATGGGATCGATAGGAATAAAAAGGTTCGAATAAGGTATTTTTACATTACCTCCGATAAATATACGAATTCAATTTGTACGATTCTTTGATGAAAGAATTCCGAAATGTCTTTATCTTTATCTCCTGCATTCTGCAGTGCGAAGGTAATATATGTGAGACAAACGCCCGTTTCTCGGCAATCTGCCTACAAAGACTGTCTAAGTGTCGTAGATAGCGTAAAGGATTGAAATATCCTATTACCTAGACTCCAGGTCTTAGAGAAAGACGCGGTGAAATACGATAAGCGAAGATATCAACGCGTTTTGTATTAAAGTCGATTCTTTTCGAGTCGAGCTGAAATATCTATGAGAGTTCGTTTGCCTCTTACATTCTTTGGCTTTAAATGAATTGATTTTTTACTGTTTTTAACAGAATTTGATTAAAACATTTTCATTTTATGTTCCACTTATAAAAACAAAAGTTATATATATGTTACTCTTGTTACTCTCACGTCAAAATTTTATTTTTCAATCAAAAATTGCGATATACTGGCTAACAATTTCATTTCTATTGTTACAGATGGCGATCAGAAAATTTGAAAAACACAAAAAGTGATCGTAGCTACAAATCAAAAACAAAAATGATAACATGACGAAATATGTTATCGAACGGACAGTTCCACAAAAACCGGACTGAAATCGAAACTATGAATAATGATTGTAGACACAAGTGTGAAAAAACTAAACGTACCGCCCATAGAGATGCCAATTTCAATTTGTATTCCATTCTTATTATCATTTCATTAGTTCAAACCGTTAATTCGAACACTACAAATATGAATCGTCGTAATACTGATAAGAGTGTTGATAAGCGTGATTATAGTCAGAGCAATCCACCTAATGATGATTATGATGAACGTGATAATACACCTAATTTCCAAGGTCAATTCGAACAGAATCCATATTATAATAGCGAAGATTTTCTACAACCGCACGGTAAATTTTATAGCGAAGATAACTCGTATAGCAACTACGGTGACTATAAGAAATATTACTTGAATCCTTCGAATCCGATTCCCAAATCTAACGTTAAGTTTAAAATAAGTAGTAGGATAGTCCAAACTAAATATGGGAAGTTACAGGGGATTGTGCTAGCAATGGATGAGCATAGGTACTTGAGCCCACTTGAGGTGTTTTTAGGTGTTCCGTACGCTACGCCACCTGTTGGATCTAATAGGTAAGTCAATTCATTTATTTCTTTTTATCTTCAAAACAAATGTATCCATAAATTTCCGCCATAAAATTCTAATTTAAAGAATTATATTTCTATTGTTATGAATTTAACTTGAATGAATATCGAGTATATCTTGAAAATTAGATCTTTTTAACGGAATAAACATATTATCTAGATATTGTCTAGCAGGATTAGATCCTTCAATTAATAAAATATGTCTAAATAATGAAACTTTCGCTTTGTTAATCAGCCTTTTCTCAACTACATCTATTTTCTTCTTTATTCATGAAAGAAAGCTTAATTAATTAGTTTAAGTCTTGTCTTTGATCGTAATAAGTAAATAATACTACTTACCCTTGACTGAAACAATGAAAAGGTTTTACTTTAGGCTTCAAGTCTTCTTAAATGTTATCTTAATTAGATTCTTTGTTTTACTATTAATTCTTTTGTTTTCTAATTTATTTTATCTTGTACGTTACATTTTTAACTAGATTAAGTTACTTTTATCTTAATTAATAAATGTGCTTCATCAATCAATCATTTTCATTATTTTTTTTACTTTTATATCAGATTTAAAAAATATTGTCGATATTTTTGTTATTTCAATATTTTACCTAAAAGTTATATACATGTTCTTACTCGTAGATATAAGTCCATTATTAGTCCAGGAAATAGGTTTAAATGTGTTCCCAGGTTCAGTCCCACGAGAACACCGTCTCCCTGGGATGGAGTGAGGGTATCAGACAGGCCTGGTCCAGCCTGCCCGCAGAAGCTACCAGACCTGGATGACGAGAGGACCATGTTAGAGAAAATGCCTAAAGGCAGACTAGAATACTTAAAAAGACTGATGCCTTATCTTAAGAATCAAAGCGAGGACTGCCTCTATTTGAACATATTCGCTCCGTTGCAAAGTAAGTATTTTTTTTAATTTCCTTACCGTATTCTTTTAAGTTGACTTTTGACACTTACGACACATAAGTACCTTAGTGAACATAAATCTAAATCAATAATTTTGTTGTCTGGCTGGGAATCGAATCCTGATTCTTCTGTGTCAGAGCGTTACGATGACACAAATATCAATAACCTACTTTGTTACCCGAAGATATGGCAAGCGAGTGCTGGCGTAAAATATAAAAACCTTACAGTACGGTTGAGCCGAGAAAACAATTCAAACCTTTGTTTACGAATAAAATAAGTTGTCTAAGTTAACTTTTATTCAGACCAAGCACTAAATAAAAGTTTGAAAATAGATTTACTAAATATATATACAAAAAGATTACATATACACAGCTAGTTAAAAGTCTATGTATAAGAGACAATTTTCTAACTTCCTTTGGGAAGTCGTTTAAAAACTTATAACGTAAAATAACGGGCAGTATACTCGTATAATCCAGCGTTACTATGTTACTCTTTTGGCTAGCGTAGCTCAAATTGCAACTTCCCGACTCATTAGTGATGTATTCAGGACATTTTGAACAGCTGTCTAACGCTGCGTTAGCTGTTAGTTAGTATGTTGCGTCGACGTTGTAATTGACCGTTTAATTAACGTTCTCAAATTGAATTGACGACGGTGAAACTGAGATCTAAATCAACTGAGTGAATCTTCTCTCTATGGCAGATAGAAGCGTAGAAGCATGAAATTGCATAATATCTATAATTTGTAACATAGACAATAATAGTTGAAAATACACATCGATGGCCTTCAAATTAACTATCGTATGTCTAAATAGTCAATTTTACGGGAGAGCAGCTTAAAGATATTATCATTCACCATGCTTTCAATATTAAACTTTTTTAAATATATTTTTTTCATCTTTAATAATGTTTTTCGCTCTAATTGCCTTACATGTAAAGATAAAAAACAATTTATCAATAGTTCTCCTGTAAAATTGTCTTTTAGACATACGATATTTTACTTGGGGACCATTGACTTATAATGACGCATGTATGAATAGTAATAATTGTCGATAAAATATTTCTTAAAAGGTAGGGAGTGGGGTTAAATAGGGAGTAATTACACTATTGTATGCGCCAGGTAGGTTTATCTCGCAGTCAGTTCTGTCATTAGGCAGGTGAAGTGCGATTGTGAGTCAGTCGTTGTTAGATCGCCAGCCGGGACAGACGTGTTTCTGCGCCGACACTACAATTACCTTATGGAAATATATATTTATATAGTTGCACGTTTTGAAGCTTTTAGTTTTATATTTAAAACATTAGGATAAGAGTCATATCATTGAGATATTACCTCATCTTAAACAATTTTATTGTAATAAGGCACCATTTCTCACTAGTAAAATAATAATGGAAATATGATATTTAGCTGTAAAAGTATTATGGACCATCAAGTTTATTTATTAGGAAAATATAAACGCGAGAGAATCATTCCTCACGAACCTATTCAGTATTATGTTTTCATCAGAAACCTAATATATTATTTATTTTCAGTGGACGAAACGAAACTAGCGTTGCCAGTGTTGGTCTACATCCATGGAGAGAGCTATTCGTACAGTGCCTCAAACCCGTACGATGGCGCCGTGTTGGCCAGCTACACTGACCTCATCATCGTCACGCTTAACTTCAGGCTGGGGGTCTTGGGTAAGTGGTTATATAGCACATTATTATAAGTGAATATATATAACTCAACCTAGCTATCAAGCGGGCTACCAGATAGAAAGTAATCACCGTCGACTATGGACATTAGCAACACCAGAGGAGTAGCCAATGCATGGCTTTGAAGGAGAGCTCTTTTTGGACCTTCCATGAAGAGTCCCATGTCATCGCGCTCCGGGAAAACCTCAGGTGTAAAATATTTAATTATATTAAAAGTAAGTACGTGTAAGAATTATTGAGTGCTTACATTTATTACGATTGGCTGTGTTTTGCTATAAATGACTTCGGTCACCGATCACTGTAAACAGCAATTCGATAGCCGTATTCGAATGCATTGCGGTGACCGATACAATGTAAAATTTGTTTCGGTTGGTGGTATTCGGTCGTACATATTTGCCCGAGTACGAGTTCGGTGACCGATCTTCTAAAATTTTAATAGCAAAGGAGTAAGCAGTCCACCTGATGATAACAGTCACTGCCACTCACGAACTCCACATAACCAATATTTCCAGCTCCATATAGAACAAGAATTATAACTGAACTTAAGAACGAATACCTAAACGCAAGAACTACTTTACGTAAGCTATAATTCTAGCTGTAGTGCTTGGTCCTAATATGTACATTGCTTAGCAACGACTAGCTTATAATAATGAAAAATATAATTGTCGATATTTTGTAGACTTCATTTTAAATTTCATATTATAAATGAAGTCTAAGAGGTAACGTTGTTTTTTCAGCCGTTAATGTATGTATTTGAAATTGGAACAAGCGATATTAGATTATTAGAAGCGTGAAATTTATGTTAATAATGAACTTTACACCAATTATAATGAACGCGATTAAATTAATCAGTAGTAAACGATCAAAGTTCCGTAATTGAACCTATACATTGAGCTTTAATTAAGCAATATTATGTTTCTAATTAATTTGAAATCATAAATATGAAATTATTTCAATTACTTTTAATAGGAGTGATTTATTAATATTTTCTACTTTGTTTTAATTTATAATTACTGTGATTATGTTTCGCAATTTTTGCGTAGAGAACCTTAATACCTACAGTGTTGACTAATGTAGTGACTTCGATATATTACTGAATATATGTTTTTTTTATATGATCGAAGTAGCAACCGAGCATGCAGTCTACTTCATGATAAGTGGTCACTGCCGCCCATGGACCTCTCTAATCAACTCCAGATAAAATCAAGGACTGAGCTGGAACGCCTCGGATAAGTATGTCTCCCTGCTCACCTGCTCAGCAGTGCTTAACACTGCTGTTATAAGGCAGGAATAGGTGTGTCGGTGATGCCACCCGAGTCGAACTACAAAGAGTTCTACCATCTTTTAGTGTTATACACACATGTTATGGTTATAGATATTCCCATTAATAAAATAGAACTATTTCGTTTGAGAAATCTTTGCGTCTTTTTCGTCTAAGCACAGAGTTATTTTAAACAAAATAGGCAGAATATTAATTTAATTTAACCTTAGTTTGAAGAAAGTCAACAGTCAAGAAAAATAGATATAGAAAATACTGTTTAAAGTATAATCCATCAACTAGATAGGCAGTAATTAAGGTAAAATGAATCATCTAAAAGACTTGTCTAGCCGTTAACCTCAATTTGCTTTAGAATGAGTTTTAAGAAGATTTAACATTTTACAAAGATTAAATTATACGGCGTCGTGATTAAACTATTGCTGTCCCACTGCTGGGTACGGGTATTCTCTTAAAGTAGAGGGTTTGACCATAAGTGGGTTTTAATTGTTTATGAATATATAAGACAATATTATCGTCGAAAATAAATATATTTCGATACCGCAAAACATAAATAACTTCTTCGGTAAAATATAGAAAAGAAGATAAAGGTGCTCTTCTACACTGACACCTTGTAGATTTTAATAGAAAAGTAGTTACCTATCAACTCAGATAAATAAAGTAGGTAGATCTATCATTCCTAACAAAAACATGACGCCATTTTTAAAACGATCGGGATATAAAAGTGATTATGTGAGGGTAAATATACAAAGGTGCTGACATGAAACCACGCTAGTTTTGTGTAAGTGTGTGAGTATAAATTCATGAAAGTAGCGTGTTTTTTTTTGGCTTCACTCAAATACAAGGCGGTGAGTAATCTACCTATTTTATTTATCTGAG
>DWPV01003737.1:0-14682 GCA_018251915.1 Urbanus proteus proteus
AGTATTATCATAACGTTAGCGACAGCTATGCAATGTTCATCGCAAGAAGTTCTCATTTCGACAAAGTCCTAACGCCTTTGTTCATGAAAAGCAAATGAGTTTGCTGCGTTGTTTGTGAATAAGATTCGTACTGGAAGTGGTATTATAACACTTTGGTAATTGTGTAAGCGAGTAGCGGTACATGAAGAAGTTTATAAGTACCTCCTCACTATTGTCATATTTAGTAGTATATGAAGAAGTTCGTAAGCGGAGGTACTACTGTCACATATATTTTTACGGTGATGCTGGTATTTTAGTAAAAAGGTATGGATGTGAGTTGACTTATATGATGTGGACTTAGTCCTCAGGAGTGACAAGGCATCTGTGATCGTCTTTAGGTAGAATTCATGGTCTAAATGTTGATAATGTACGCTTCTTTGCATGTAAGTAATATAATAAATACTGAGATGAGTGTGACAGTACGGTTAGATTAGTATGATATTACTTTCGTAGCGTTTCCACTCCTCTTTACCAGTTACTTAGGTGAGTACAACGAGTAGGTAACATAGACCATTGTCCGTCGAAAATACTTTACATTGTTGCGTAGCTTCCAATGACTCGAGAAATATTGCGCAGAAATTTTAAGAAAGTGCGTAATACTACGAGAACGTGCGCAAATTTGTAAGAAATGAATGTCACATTTAGATTATGATTTTAAACTTATATTATCCCGGAATGGAAACATTATAATATGTAACGGGTACTCACGATACGCGTTTTTATCTTTTCTAGTTCCGTATTATGATCCACGATCCATGCAACTGGGTCGAAATATTCGCAATTAAGAAATTAAATCCGCGTATCGTGCGTATCCGTTACATACTCGTATAATAATCACATCTAGTTGTTTTATATCTTAGGTTCTAGAGAGCATCGGACCGAGCTCGGTGTCCGGACAAGGCAATATTGTGTATAATGTTGAAATGTGCGCTATTTTGCATGTAAATAAGATGTCGCTCGCTGCAGAATAATTATAAGTATGAACAGGTGGACACCGGACAGTAATTCTGCTAGATTGGTAGGTAGAGCGTTGCTAATTTGCATTGTAATGTTTCAACATGCAAGCAATTTGTGTTAAATTGTGTTTATAATAGACATTATTTATTGGACACTAGATGTGTTCTTTATGCTAATTCTCTCAATTAATAAGCTTGTTTTTTAAGCATGTTAGGTTAATGAGTGATTGATGATAATGAAATTTTAAACTGAAAAAAAGATCATGAAATGAAGTGATTTGTTTATTTTTGTAATATAACTTTTTTAAAGATGTGTTATGCTGTTTATTTTGCCGCTTCTTCTCCGTTATGAAACACTCCCTAAGTCTAGTAAATATGATTTACGTTAAAAATCTTAAAAATATCTACTTTGAATAAAATATTTTTGAACTATTTAATTTATCTGATAAACTGAGTTTTACGTTGTCCTTAGTTCTTTATGTTTGATCTACTCTTTTATCTGTAGTATTTGTTATCTATTATCATGTTCACAAAGGCGGGTCTTCAAAGGGTCAGTCGCAGGAATTAAAGGGTATTCTAATGCTTCACAAAGGATTTAAGAACCTTTTTTAAATATATCTGCATGTGCCGTTGTAAACATATGCAGTTCACCTGATGGTACTTGGTCACTGCTGCCCATGGACGTCTGTAAGATCTTTGAATAGAACAAGGGTCGTGTAGTTTCATAATGATAACGTTTTCTACATTTAAATTCATCATCAGATATGTGTCTAGCTGGAAAGCAAACCCAGAACCTAGATCCTCCACGGAGTTGGATAAATATATTTAATTTAATCCTTATGAAGAAGCTACGTTATGATCTTCTTAAAATACAAAAGAATTTGCAGTTACAAAATGTAATAAATTAACACCCAAAATACGATTCTAAGTCACATTAAAAAAAACAGAAATCATTCTTATCTCGGATCTTTGGATATTAAATTAAGATTAAGGGGAAACATTTTTGCATCTTAAAAATAACCTTTTTCGTTTACGGCGAGTCAATCAGGTGGCAATTTGGATGGCTAAAGCGAGTTAAATCGTTCGTACCGATTCAATTCCCACGATCTTATGGAACCCCATTATTCACTTCCCATAGTCCCTCACTTTTGGGACTTTCTGCCTTTGTGCCCCGGTATTATTATGTTATACTTGGCACATTTCTTTCAATGGGTGAAGTTATTTTTATGTAAGGATCACTTTATACATTTTTGGTTATATCATAAACGTCATGGATTTAGTGATTTCGGTTTTAGAGGTCTATGTTTAAATATAAGGCCTATTTTTCGTAAGTCTTGGAGTAGGCGAAAATTTAATTAAGATTACTGTGAAGATAAATAAAATATGAAAGTGCCTAAATGATTTGAATGAAATGATTTGACTGTCTACCGACAACGCATGTGCTACATCTTTTCTTGTGGTAATTATGTAATTCAGTGTAGTATGAGTTAGTGTCATAGCGTAAAGCAGCGGCATTTCTTTTAATAATAATGCATAAAATAATAAGTTACTCATTTGATTTGCAATCATAAAGAACAATAGGTGGGGATAACATCATGGCGGCGCTGTTTTGGAAGGAACGGCGCGTGAGGCATTCTGATCGAGGAACCTCAACGAGTACAGACAAAGTGACTATTCCGAATATTTGTGACTGTAGTAGTTACATACGTGTCTTGGTCTAAGTATAGTTAAGAAGGTATAATTGTAGTATTGTTAATGTATATCCTTGAGAAGTTATATATGTGGTACAGTATATAGCGTTCGATTATATATGTATACAAGATATTTCAACTCTTTAGGGACTAAATGTTAGGGTAGCATCTGCAAGTGTCCTCAGGTCTCCAATTCAGTTTGTGGTGGATTATTAGAATTGGCCATGGGCGACAATCATCACTTCCGATGGTATGTTATACAGATGACTAATCACGACTGAACGCTTGTTTACTGCGCCTATGTCGTAAAAATAAATAAATGATGAATGAATAAATGAATGAATGTGTAGGCTACGCTCTCCTCAAAATTTATTTCTTCCAAAACAATGAACAAACAAATGCACAAAAATAAATTTAATTTCCACAAATGAACGAACGAATTAATGAATGAATAAATAAACGAATTATAACATATGCAAAAAAGTATAGGATTTTTCAATGTTAAATTACAAAATAATTGAATTGAAAACATTTATTTTGTAAAGACTTCGTTTGCTGCATCTATTACATACAAAAATATAACAAAGATATCGCAATGAAGTATCACTAGATTTTATAACTGTAACCACACTCACCCTACAAACTCCTTCATAATACTTAACTTCAGCAATAGGAATAGACATTCATTACGTTGCATTCTGTTTTAGAATAGAAATCATATGCTCGTAACAAAATATAAAGCCGCATCAATTTAAATGTGCTTTAAAAACCATTGAGTGCAGTGTGCGGGGAAAATGAAAGGCGGAAGTGAAATAGTGGCAAGGGAGTTGTTGGTGACACAGAGCTAAAAGCTAATAGAAACGGATATTTTTAAATGCAATGTTGAATTGATGGTGGTTTTTATCAGTTATGCTGTTCAGTTCTAATTTGTTATACTAAAATGAGCAGTAAAGAAATGAGATGACATGAGATGAGATGAGATGAGATAAAATAAGGCGAGATGCGATGAAATATCTTTATTTTGCATAGGACTACGAATACTCAAATTGTCATTTATTTATATTATCTTTTCTTATTCTACCACCGGATCGGAACGCGACCTCAACTGAAAAGACCCCGCAAGAAACTTAACGGGTGACAGATCAGAAGAGTTACAGTTTATTATATATAGAACTAAATAGAAGAACAGATTGCAATAAGCCAGAGTTAATAGGTATGTTAATTAGTTTTAATATTATTTAAGTAGCGGCAAAGGTTGGTTGATAACAAAAAACTATAATAAACTGCATTTCTTGCATAACAATGGTAAAAACAACTACAATTTATTAAAGACCACAATCTTGCAGAAACTTGCCTTTGAGAAAAATTTGGAATTGTCTACATGTGGGCCTGAAATAGTGACCAGTGTGGCAACAATATATTTGTAGTTAATTCAAAAGAGGATAAAATTTGTAATTGCGCCTCATTTGCAGCTACAAAAGAGAAATAAAAATCCAGCCCTTATCTATTTATTAGTGTAGGTACTTCTAAATGTTACCTGGTCTATGGTTGTCAATGCATAATTTCACAAAATGGCCGTCGAGTGACGCATGCATTGCAACTGCTTCGTATATTTAATTTTTATAACCCGATGTAACAGTACTTACATGAAACGCGAGTATTAAATAAAAATGTTAAAATTTTGTGTAAAATATAACAGAGGTTTCCGGAGAGTTTAAATCATTATGTTTTTGGTTGTTTAAAACCAGTTTTAAGTTTAGTTTTAATTTACATAGCCATAATTTTTTGGTACGTTTCTTGGCACTTTGCTGAAATATGTATAAGTGCTTCACATTGCTGTTATAGGGGAGAAAGAATATGGTGTGACGAAAATGCCTCCAGAGTGAAACAACGAAGGAAGGTAGGTAAATTTACTAAAAAAAATGTAACAACCACACCTTTCAGATCAGAACACAACAGCGCTTAATACTGCTGTTATAAGGCAGGAATAGGTGTGGCGGTGGTGCCGCTGGAGTCGAACTACCTAAAATTCTACTACCTTCAGATGTAAATATACTTAAAAAATTTAACAAACATACCTAATAAAAAATAGTCAAATTGAGAACCCACCCCTTTTTGTGTCAAAGCACTTCAATAAACGACCCTGTCACAGTTCAAAAAGGAACTCGATAGTTTGAACAGAGTTTTAAATTGTTCTCATTTGTAACTTTAAATCCTGGAGTCGGCAAACCTGAGCGGCAAACTTAAATGAGTCGAAACGTGTCTGACCCGAATGCTTGGTCGAAATTATGGGGCTCTTTAGTCTGTTATTCATACGTCAAAAGTTTGTCATACAATTAATTGAAACAATCATAACAAAAAATACAGTGAAATTGAGAACCACCTCCTTTTTATGGAGTTGAGTTAAATCTATACAAATAAATAAAATTGAAATGTTTTTTAGTGATTTCAAATTAACATTTTTTTACTCAATGTATATGAAAGTATACACGATACTTATAAAGAAAATGTAATTATTATTTTTTGCCTGTCTGTCTATTTGTCAGTTTGTTTGACTGAGGAAATATTTTAAACGGCTGCACCGATTTTGATGGAACTTATATTAAAAGTTAGCTGAAGGTCTAAGGCATAACAAAGGCTACTTTAATTTTAGAAAAAAAGCATTAGCGCGGTCGCCGTCGAGGAAGAGCCGGGCGTTACCAATGTTATATATGTATTCCTTTTTACTTTTTTAACGCGGATGAAACCACGGGGATCAGCTAGTCACATCTATAAACGATCCAGCCACAATTAAAAAAGCAACTCGATAGTTTGAACAGAGTTTTAAATTGTTCTCATTTGTAACTTTAAATCCTGAAGTCGGCCGGTAACTTAAATGAGTCGGAACGTGTTCTGACCCGAAGGCTTGGTCCAAGTTACGAGCTACTTTAGTTTTTATTGAGTCACGAATTTTTTATGTTACAGTAATTTTTACTTAAGATATGTGTAATTGTTTAGTGTTTTTTGTTGTTTAGTTTATGATTAAATATGATATAATTTCAGGTCCAAACTCTGGTCAAAGAAATAAACAATGAATTTAAACGCTAATTCAGATTCTCAAAGGACTACTATTGTAGAAAACATTTTGCACCAGTAAAGAAAAACATCTTACACTAGTATATTAATTAATTTGATTTAATGTAGGATGTAAGGCTCCTCTTTCAAATGGTGTTTTATTACGTAATAACGTGAAAGCGTATTAGTAAATGCTGTAATATGGCGCTGCTGCACATCTTCAGGACTGCATTATTTGGTCACCTTTACAAAAGTGAATAGCCCTTAAGGCTAATTTAAAACAAATAATTCACAAACATATCACACACGAGCACACAGCAATAGTAATCAAAACTTTTATCTGCGACTAAATCTTTAAGTAAAACACTACAATCTTATCACTTGGACCTAAAGCCCTAGGGATTGGAACCCGGAAAGAACAGAGCTACAATAATGTGTTAAGAATACAGAAACCATAATTATATCGATACGAACCTATTATTCTACCTATCGACCTTCTAATCATTAGTGTCCCTTGAGTACAACCCTTTTGGTCCCATTGTTGATAAAATGAGTTTTTCTCACTGTTACAGGTTATCCAATGTTGACAAACGGGATGATTTAACGTTTCTTCTGAAGCACGGAAGTGCGTGTTATTAAGCCACTGCCGGTCACCCATCCAATATTTGACCGCGCTCAACGTTGCTTAACTTTACACATTAGTTAAGATGTTCACAAACCGCAGAGATAGACGTTCGAGGTTGTATAGGAACAGGTTCGATTGATGAAAATGTCCAGTAAAAGAAGAAACGTTGAATGATCCAAGTTAACGGCATGTAAGCTCTCAGCTGGCAGCTTGCCATCAAATTCAAGGAAAGGGAATCAAGTTAACAGCACCGACCACTTCATTTTTATTTGTTGGATATTCATTGCTTGACGAGATAGTTTGATGGATGAGACGTAACCGTTATTAACTGTGTCACTTCTAGGTTAATGATTCTATGGATATGTCAGTATTTAGTCTTTATATTACCATAGAGTTATTATAGTTAGAGAAGGGGCCAACCTTAAAGTTGTCGATCGAAAAAGAGAGTAAGCAAATGAGGCTACCTTATCTAATAGAGTGATTAGACTAAGACAAGTATAGGTTTGTTAACTTCCCTCTTTTATTATTTGTTGGACATTCACTAGCCGGCTTTGATTCTCCTACTCTAATTATAATAACTCTATGACTATTGCACTTGGAATTTCTTTCTCAATACGAAAAATATCTAGTCCAAGATTACGAAGGATATGTCCACTTATACTTTACACTTTCACAACATAGTAACGATAAGATTAATCTTTTCTTACTTAACATTTGAGCAATATGATGACTATTCCTCCTATATATTTCCTCCTGTATTGCCTCCTTATTTTAGAAGAAAAGAAAGTTTAAATACAATTGATTTCACAAGACTTCTGTTTTTACTTATCCGTTTTTACTTGTTACAAAAAATACAATTGAAATAAGAAAAAAAGTAATACAATGTTACACATTACACCGATATACAATTTCTGTAACATTTTCCATGTCAGCAATCCACTACTTTCGCTTTATAAAAATAATTGAAAAAAAAATAATACACGATGTTACACATTACACCGATATACAATTTCTGTAACATTTTTCATGTCAGCTATCCAGTAGTTTCAGCTTTCAATTTCATATAAGTTTGATAAGTGAGGGCACTCTGAGTTACAAATGGGTGTAAGTGAGTATCTCATTTATAACGATGTCTTCTTCAATATCATATTATTTTAACCCTCTCTTTATTCGCAATTGTGGGTAAGTGGGCATTATAAATACTCTTCTAGTCGCAATTTTGGGTAAGTGGGCATTATAGATACTCTTCTAGTCGCAATTATGGGTAAGTGGGCATTATAGATACTCTTCTAGTCGCAATTGTGGGTAAGTGGGCATTATAGATACTCTTCTAGTCGCAATTGTGGGTAAGAGGACATTATAATCTTCTAGTTTTTGTAGTCTGCATACATTTTATTTGACGTTTATGACGAAAATGGTTTGAAGATAAATCATTTAACCGCATGCATTAATATTACACCTAATAGCAATACATGCGGCTAAGTGATCTCCATTGTCCATGAAAATCTGTAATGAACTACAAATGCAGGGAAATAAAGATCTAGAACAGAAATCTAAACTTATCATTTAGATATCTGACTGTTTTTAGATCGAACACGGAACCAGCGTATCTGATTCGCATCCTCACTAGTGGGTTGATTATAATGACAGTAACTTAAACACAAAACAACAAACAACTCAACCAAAAACAAAAACAAAAAATCAACTATTCATTCAACTACCAAAAATCCTACCTTAAAATCGAATCAAAAAGATCGCAGTAAGCTAAAATTAATCGCATAAAATTGAAACATTGGGCCAATTTTTGCAACATTTGTTCAACAGTTCGTTCCGCTTCAATTTGGTGACCGAATGGATTCGTTAATCTCGTACACATCAATTATTCGCCGCCCGCCCAAACTAAAATATTCAATTCCGTTTTTTAACGACACTGCTATTTATATTCTGTCACGTTGGATGTTCTGTCTATTGCAAACAAGAGCTCTTGTTTTTTTACTAGATGAAAGTTTGTGTGTACTATATGTGTTTTGAATTTAGTTTACTTCTTAGTTTAAGAAATTCTGACGATTAAACCTCTAGCAGTCAATAATTTTTCTTCTGTCCTATAAATTACTCTTAAAAGGTATTAAAAATATCTATTGTGTAATTGATTTCCTTATTCAACTAAAGAAAAAGAGTCTAAGATATAGGTTATGTTAGGTAACATTTTTTTTAACGAAAACAAGTAAGAAGTTCTAAATATTCGAAGAAAAAAACCATCAGAATCGGTTCATATGTTCGACTAAAACTATAAGGACGGTATAACTGAAATATCTATTTCTAGTTTTGATTCTGATTGACGTACTTAGTTCGAGTTGGTACGAGTTGGTTGTACAATTTGTACATGTCCCTGGGAGTAACCACTTATTATCAGGTGGATAGCATACTCGTGTGTTCCTGAAATTTCATAAAAAGTTACATGAAAAGGCTTTAAAAAAAGTTATTCTATCAGAAGTTAAAAGCGATTTGTTTTTATTCTCTAGCTGACAACACATTTACAAAAATATTAAAAATACTGTATCACTTCAAATGGACTGTACATTTTCAAACAAGCAATGTTATGGTTTACAAACAAACTAGTTTTTCAATGTAAGAAAAATAAAACCTTTAAAGCAGTTTAAATAAAACGATTTAATGTACATGTCGATGAATTACAAAAGTACAAAATTATTTAAGTACTTTTTAATGATGCAAAGAAGAAAATAAAATAATCAAAATAAATAAGCAAATATTTTTTTGAGAAAAATACAGAATAAGCCTTTTCAATTTTAATGACCAAATTAAAAGGAAAATAAGATACTATTAAACTTTTATTTAGTGACATTTGGTAAGTTGAGGTATTCGGTAGCGATTTATGATATAGATATATACGGATTGTATTCCCTTTGATGGACGTTGGATAAAATCGCCGACAAATATCCAAAGGAGCTTATGCAACAAATACGACTGAAATTCTATTCGAAAATACCCAGCTCTTATCCGATTCTTATGTGATACAATACGTTGAAAAATTCTGAAGTATTCCTATTTTACCTCATTTTTTGTGATCCGGTATAAATCCGACAAGCCGGACGGATAGAGGTCCGAAATGCGTATTTCTTTTGTTATTCCACACCCTCATTATAGCTTAAAGGGTTGGTTTTGGGAAAGCTCGAGTAAGTGATATAAGGAGGATTTTGTGCCTTGAACGCGTCTTAGTAGATCTGAAACAATTGAACGCGATATCTGTAAAATATAGGGATATTTGGGATAGCAGTCCTTTTATTTTTCTTGGACAACCTTAATTGACAGCGTTACCTTTTGGTGTGCTAGAATAGTACCATTTTGTTTTATTTATTTTACGAAGTCTTATGTTGCGCCAATTTTTTTATTAAAATAAAAAAGAAAAACAGGTAATGACAGTAAATTATGAACATTATTAAAAATGCCGCATGGGATTGGTGTCCCAAAAATGTTTTCTTAACATTACAATTTATCAGAGTGAGCAGATAATATTTAAAAAATATATGCGATAATTGGTAACTTGCATATTCTATATTTAGTACAACGCTTGTCGGTACTTACAACAATGAAAACACTTTATATGCATCAGATAGGTGGTCAAGACACTCTTTGTCCTTGCCTGACATCTCCTTTATCCGAGCTATGTATACGCCTTGCTCCCTTGCTCCCTGCAGATTACAAGATCAGTTACAAATTAATCAATTCAGAATACACGTCAAACCAGATATCCGATACGTGACATTGTCCCATTGACACGTGACGTCACGCTTGTCCCGTTGTCCCGTCTTGTACTGTATGTAACAGTCCGCGGGGAAATTAGACTGTACATTAGCAATTTGCAATTTAGAAAACAGTGATTGCCAAACCACGCCATTAGCTGTCGAGAGAGTTGTTTAAAATCTTTGACATATTGGCATTGACTGAACCAGATTGAATCGAACGTGTCAATAACCTTGTACCATTTAATTTTTCATTTTAGATTTTACCGATACTAAATCGATTAACAACGAGTAAAGGAAGCAAGACATTTATGATAAAATTTATTAATTATCAACCCTTGCACTTCTGGACCAAAGTCTTCTTAGAGCGATAGAAACAGTTATCTTCTTACATTGTTCTTACACTTTGAGAACTGTTCTTTTTCATTAAATAGAATCTTACTATATAAAAATATGCGGTTCCCGTGGCATATATTTATTTTGTATTATCACCGTGTCAATCTCGCCACATGTTTATTGATTTACTTTTCAAACGCTGGTGAAACCGCGGGGATCATCTAATAAAAAATATGCCTACAGTCCACTCCCAGTGGTGAAGCTGGCGTCAGCCCACACAAGTTCTCACCGTCTTGCACAAAAATAAAAGTAATTGTTCAGTATCACTGTTTGGCTGTTACTGTCTTGCAAAATAAACAAAAATATGATTCCAGAAACCAGTAACTATCAAACATTATTTATTTGCCACCTCAACTGAAGTTAAAGTTAAAATGGAACCCAACAAAACATTTTGGAAAGTTTAAACGACTTGCGAACTTGCGACTGCATCCTATAAGACGTCCAAAACAAAAGATTTACTTCAGCTCCTAGAATTGAAGTTCTGAAGTTGAGTCACTGTTCCTGAGCGAGGTCATGTCTATTTTGAAGACGCTCTTTCTGGATTAGGTCATCTTGGAATATGCAATCTTTCTTAAGACAAAGGTCTGATTTTATATCAGACTTTCGTCTTTTAATTTGGTATCTGTACCTTCAGCTTAACAAAAAATAATTGTTCTTTTTTATTATCTATGAGGTTTCTTGTACCGCTTTTTTCCATATACAAAAACTTTGGAAGGTGTGCTGCCTTTTCCAAAATACAATATTTTTTCAACAAGGTAAGAATAAATTTTAAATAAATGAAATTTGTACAAAATGAATTAAAAGTCACAGGTCTAGTTCTAATCAAGCTCTAATATTTCAATTTTACAAGTCCACAGATTAGTAATAATCCTATGTCCTGAGAGACCGTTTTTAATTGCTAGAATTACTTTTGATAAAGCCATTTGTTCGTTCCATCTCAATTTAGCCCCTATAATATTTTGCCTTATAATGTGTAGGTATTATTTTCACAATTTTAAAAGTGAGCTTAATTGCTTATTGCTACTATGTACATATTACTGTTATGGAACATGCCTTAAAATTTACCTTTTAATTTAGTAAAATAGTGACTTTCTACCCAAAATTTGTATTTGAGAGCATCGCGAGTTATTCTTCGCCAGAAACACGTGTGGCAAAGATACCTCCTGGTGCCATATGCTTATTTGGTTATATTTATGAGAGTTAACGTGCTTGCACAAATTTGAGTATTTGAGACACAATTTCTCTTACTTAGAGGTCTTTGGCACTTAGGAGCTGGAGTAGAAGCTAAAATAGAAGAACTTAGAAGCCGACGATTATATTAAGTTTGTTTTTAACGCCAACAATTTGCACCCAACCCTACATTTACATTTTTAACAAACAACTAAAACCTCAATGTAACAATACATTTCAAAGGCAGCATTAGCTGATATTGAACAAGTCGTCTTCAGGGAAATTTGGCTCTCTGCGGCGTTTAGCATTTACATCGTTCGTATTAGAAGCTCCGGTTTATATTTACACGGTTCGCTAAATTAGCTTTGTGTTTCTAATATTGTTTTATTAAATTAAAATTGTATTATTTTTTCTAAAAACAAGGTCAAAATGTTCGTTTGTAATTGTAAAACAACTGACAATTTCGGGTCTTTAATGTTTTTAATGATATCAGAAGATCATCAGTTTTTGTTATTTATTTTTCTATTTGTTTGTTAATGAAGGAATCTGTTTTTGTTTTGTTAAGACAATAGAATCGTTGACATGTATTTCGGGTTACTTGTAGATGTTAGATGTCCATGGGCGACAGTGGCCACATACACTCAGGTGAAGCATGCTCGTTTACACCTATATTACCATGAAAAAGAATAGACACCGTTTTAGTCTACACACTTTAAAAATCCAATGAAAAATTCAACTTGCGCCTAATTTCAATAAAAGTTCTTTGTGGGTGCAAGTTGAACTAAAGCATAAATAACTTCCCACAAAGGCTTCAGAGGCAAGTACAAAACGAGCGGTCTTTAGACCCCAATGATTTATTCAAGCCACTCAAAAACCAAGGACACGCCTTGAACCTGTTGCTACATAAGTGATCTCTACTTTCAGTTCTACCGGAATTAGAAATCTATGGCTAAGTTTATGTCTGTGTGCGTCTATTTATTTGGATTTGTGTGTCTGTTTTTATGTTTGTTCGTCTCATGCTCGAAGGGTTGTACCTATCTATAGAACCATAGTATGAGTGTAAGTGTTATCATGACGGATATTATAACAAATAATAATAATGGGTGTTCGCCCATAAAAAACCTGTTTTCAATGTTTTTATTGTATCGTAAAATACTTATGTGATAGGTAGTGGAGTGTTTCGGATTCGATCTCTGGTTAGGTAGAAACGACGTCAATTAGGTTGTGCTTGTGTTTATAACTTTATATACATTTTGTTTTTCACACATCATATTTCAAAACCTATTACCCTTCAGGGAACCAATTTGGGATATACCTACTCGTATCATCTATCACTATGTCAAAAGTGTCATCAAGTTCTTTACACTGCTAGGGAGTGTCGGAATTTATCACCAATCGAGGATCCGAAGGGCGTGTACTTCTCCCAAGAGTGCTACTTTGATATTTATTTCATTGTCCCTTTCTAAATGAAAAACTTTGTCTGGTTCCAGTCATAAACAAAAAATGGGTATAATAAATTATTTTTTTTAGGTGATAAAACTGTGTAGTCTGAAATATGTCTAGGTTCACTTACGCAATTAACTTTAGTACACTGAACTTAAGTTTTTTGGAAAATATTTTTGTTGAAAAGGTGTGTTACAAAGTTTTGCTTCGTCTCCATTAAGGATATCTTTGCAAGCAAGATGCTAATAAGAATAAACAACTAAACTATAGAAAAAAAACCTATCCTGCAATCAACTTTGAAACCAGAATACAGTAGCCCTTGACCTCACTGTTTTAAGAATACGACTAAAATGTCTTCAAACTGGAACCACAAAAGGTTCTGCTACCTTCAAGAAGAAGAGTTTCAAATTCATTCCTTACTACAAATCTTAAACATATCTTTAAATAATAAACGAATTTGATCTGAAACAGACAGAACTAAAAGACAAATGACATTCATTTAAAGTTTCAACACAGTTCCAACTGTTCCAGATAATCCACCCATCCAGATCCAGAACTCACAAATCTTTATAAAGGAAAGACAGTTCAAGTTATCTTGAATCTTTGGATAAGTATTCGCAGTTTATAAGAATGCATAAATCATATCAACAATTGTTACCTAGTTTTTAACGATGATAGTTTTACAAGAAGATCAAGGCACAAGCGGCAGCGGATAGTTAGAGTAATCGGATTTAAAGCGCTTCGCTTTAGATTTTTTATAGCGCGACTATTGCAATGTTGTTAAAATTTATATCAGATTTTAGATTTTCAGGTATTATAAGCGTATTAAAAATTACATGTATCACTTAAATCAAGCGTATACTATTATTTTATGTAGCATATTTTTTGTCAGTTCTATCAGTCCGTCTTTAATAGTTGTTATGTTTGTAATAATTTATAGTTGTTGTGTTAATATTAATTAGTATGTGTTAATTGAGTACCAACATGTTTGTTACTTTTTAAATTTAACACGTGCCATTTTTTATGTCTTGCAGAGAATACTATCAAGTTAAGAGGTGATATAGTACTTTAATAAACAAATTAAAACTGCTTAATTATCTGAGCTAAGACCCTAGTTATGGTCAGTAACAGGATATTTACTGTGTAGTATTGTAATATTGTAACCTTAAAATGTGTAATATTGATATTCATTTTGAGCGCCGTGAACAATTTCGTTATCTCGTGTTTTTGTACCACGACAATATTTCAACCACTTATAAATAGCACCCCGAAAATCCACGGACCTCTAACAAAGTCAACTTCATCGCTTCAAGATTAATTCCTGTTCCGCCGCGATATTCCCAGTTCAAAATAAAACTGCATTCAAATGAAATATGGCGGAAAGTTCGCGGTGAGGGGCGTTGTTAGTTGTTCGGCGCCGATCACCGGTCTGAATATAAATATTTTAATAGCGCGCTATTTTTGACGCTATAATCCTAATTATTATAAATGCGAAAGTCCGTTTATTTGTTTGTTTGTTTGTTTGTTTGTTTGTAAGGCCTTCACGC
>DWPV01003738.1:0-14682 GCA_018251915.1 Urbanus proteus proteus
AATTTATTCGAAGTTTTTAGTGCATGACGACACCCCCATCCCATTTCTGGTGCTTGAAAACAATTTAATTTCCCAATCCTCAAACAATGATGTTTACTCCCTAAACCTTCCTCAAACCACGATTCCTCAAACGATACTACCTAGTGATGAAAGGAACTTCGTTATCGTAAAGAGAGCTCGACTCAATTTACAAAACCTGACTCTAAAATGAAAAATCAATTGTAGAGACTAAGTTTTAGGAGCCGCGTCGGTCGTGTAAATCGTCTAAGCCAGTGGTTCTTAAACTTTTTTGGTGGCGAAGACCTTTTGAAAAGGTATTCTTAAGACGGAGCTCCAAAATAACCGAAAAAGTTACGTGCATTATTTTTATAATGGGTAATCATGTTACAATGTTAGTGTATAATAAAAGAAAAATAATCTAATAGGAATATTCACGCGGAACGTAAAGGCTTTGCTGAGCCTCAGGGCTCCGTGGAGCACGTTTTGAAAATGGCTGTTCTTAGCCAAAATAAGCGAATGCAATACATCGTTTTAGTTTTAAAGTCTATCCTCAACTTAGAAATCATGTAAACGAGATCTTTAGTCTAATAATAATTCATCGATTAACATATTCCCTTTCATCATTTCGAATTTACCACCGGGCCCCCAAAGCGATGCAATCTCTGATCTCACATGACTAATGGAAGACAGGCAGTCTTTTAAGTTCTACTAAAAACTCCTTAGATATATCACGTGCACGACATAGTATTTAGTATTAATCATAAGTCTTTTAACTCTAAGACTGAGTCATTTCGTAAAAGACTTACACGACACTTTTCTTACTGAATGAATATGTTTTCCAATTTAAATATACTTCAATTAAGTTTTTCATATTTTATTTTGTAAGTATATTTACACGTATATTCGAGCACATCACATGCTCACACGTACTCATACATTAGTTTATTTATGGCTTAAACGACTTACACGTCTCTGACACGAGTCTTAAGACTACGTTTTAGAGTGAAGTCTTATAAAATAGTCTCTCATGGTCACGACACGCAATCCCCGGTTACCTCTCGGGCGGCAGGGCGGGGCGCGGCGCGAGGCGGCGCAGGAGCCGCGCGGAGGAGCGCCGCAGCGACTCGCGCAGCTTCCGCACCGCGCCCGCCGGACCCGCCGCGCCCTGCGCCGCCCGTTATGCAATTTATACTCCATAGACTTGGATCAGTGTTGCCAACGTTTAATATATTTTCTAATATCGAAAACCGAACAATCCCCCTAATTGGGCTGAAAGATCCTGGTCTGAATGTAAATAACAAAAAAATAAATTAAATAAAAAAAATAACATAAAACGCCCAAAGCTTTTTATTTGAAATTTAATGTTAAAAAGATTGCCAAGTTGTAGACTAAATCTGCCGTAAAAAAACTAAAATACTTATTTTTCCATCAATTTAACGTCAAAAAACAAAATTCAGCTAGCCCCACAATCGGCCCCAAAACAAAAAGTTCTTGCAAACACATTTTTTTACTCTCAAATTTAAAAAAATATCCCCCTAAAATTTTGAGGGAAACCCCGGAATTGGCAACACTGATTGAAATGTGTCTACGTTATGTGGGAAGGGATTACACCTCAAAAAAGGAGGGAAGCATCAACCTAATGTTTTAGGAAGCTTGGAAAACTTCAACGCATCGTTTCTTAGAAATGTTAGTGAAATTGTATGTCAATTAATTAATATAGAAGGGAAACACTAAGATAGGATAGAGGAATGTCTCTACTTCTTCTAAAGTAGCAAATTGTGTCAATAAACTAAGGAGGAATGCGCTAACGTATTTTCGGGTCAGTCGTGTTTACTATTATACGTCACAAGTATATTTTACTACAATCAAACACAAATAACTTTAGAAATGTATAAATGTTACAATTAATTAAAATTGAAAACTACTATACAATGAGTCTACAAGTTTATTTGTATTGAATTTACTCGTAAATTGTCTTCATATAAAACGAGAGGGGGATTGAGAGAAATAGTCACATATCAAAAATTATACAAAGAAGTAAATGGATTCAACTACGCGTAGTAAATGTATAATACAGATGAATGAGATGCTTACATGCATCTACACAACTAACAGCGAAAGCCGTTTCAGAAACTGTGGAGTACTTCGTTACATGCTGTTTTTTGGTGCAATGTGTCTTCTTTATCAGGATGTGTTTAATCTGTGGGCTATAAATTGCATAACACTCTAAAACTCACCTTACGTCTTCACGGTCCGTAAAGAAAATAAAAATAAAACAAAAACAAATGTTACATAAATATTTATTAACAATTTAAAATTATCATTCGACGCGGTATTGAAAATAAAAGTTAAAAACCTTATTGTGACATGGAAAATGTTATTACAACGGAGATTCTTATAGCTTTTAACGTTAAAACTGTTTATTAAATTATTATAGTATATGCGACAATGTCTCTTGCTTATTAAAAACGGTAGAGTAAATTAAAGTTCGCATTCTCAAGCAGCACCCACATACAGATAAAAATCAATGTATATAAAAATACTATAATATATTTATACCTATTCTCACATAAAGCTTAGACCGAAAACATACGCTACACTGGAATGAAAGTTGTAAGCATAATATTACTGACATTGAAGAAAATCGATTAAAATAAAACATCGATACAACCAGAAACAATTCGTATGAACACATTCACTAAAAATCACAATCCTTACGATATTCATGCAATATTCTAATAAGAACATTAACAAGTATATCAGCAAATAATAAAATTATATCGTAAGCTTATAAAAACGAAATAAAAAAATCGTTGTTTCGGACATGCACAGAATAATAATTATAATTATGCCATAAATAATAATAATTACCAAGACACCACAATGTAATAAATGCAAATTCAAAATTCAGATTCGTAGGCGGAGTTGCATTCTAAATAAATCTAGGTAGAATTTTAAAGGGTATTTAATATTAACACTATTAGCACTATTACTATATTAACCCGTTTATTGACTAGGCTACAATTTTGCGACATTTGTCGCCGAGACATATCGTGGTGTTGCCAGGCACAATATGTCACGAATATTGTCCCCTAGTGATAACAATAGGCATTACTATAACTTATGATGCTCAACAAGATGTGATGAAGGAGAAAACCACCTTCCAATAGCAAGTATGAAAGGGACGCTCATTCCTTACTTAGAAATAACTTTAAATGTAGCACTTAATTAACTGTAACTTGACATTAAGATAAATACTTTGTTGAACAGAATAATTATGACCATTCCTCTAATTGTAACGATTTATCTAAAATGCAACTCGGCGACCGCTAACAAAATGTCATGATGTTAAAATATAGTTAAAAACTTTGCACCGTCTATTATATTAATAAAATAATATTTATTATACTTTAAAATAAATCTTCAGCAGGACGGTTCACGTGCTTCGATAATAAAATTTCTCTATCACACCACATGTATTTTTTAATATTTTTTAAAATATATTTTCATAAAATTATCCCTACCGCATGCTAATAAATAATACTAAGCTACGATGCCTATTATTTTGTATTTTATTGAGACAAAAATCTTAAATGATTATACTCCTAACGATGTATTATTAAAAAGAAAAATAAAAATAAATGTTCATAGTGAATACTATTAACATATAAATCTCATGAAATACAAAGGAATAGGCGATAACTGAGTGTGAACGCGAGTGGTCCTAGAATTATACTGAGCGGATGAAACCCCCGTACTCGGAACAAGGAGCGACGCCTTCCAAGGTACTTTCTAATTTAAAGGCAATTTTAAAACGCTTCCTCGCCTACTATCGAGTACAAAGGCTTAAGGACCGGTCGCATTTTAAGCGAGTGATTACTTATACGATTCCTACATAGCTAGGCCTTATTCTAGACTACTGGTGCGGCGCATTGCTCCCCGTGTTGATACCTAGCGCATTGAACAGTTTCGACTTTAGGTTCATGCGGGGCTCACTCGCCTGATTCGTGCCCTATAATGAGAAAACAAAACAAAACTAAATCATAATGTGCAAAATAAAATCAATAAGCGTGTACATAACCTTTGGAATCAGAATGACATACATCATAAATAAATAAAAAAAAACAAATATATATGCTTGTAGGATTTTAATAGTTTTACTTAATCAATTACAAAAAAAATTGTCATTTTGATTCTAATGGTGCAATATGTGCATGTGTGATGTCCGTATGTACAGTAACATAAATGACAAAGCGAAACAGATAACATAAGTGTAAGTTTGGAATGTATTTGGCGTATGTACATTGACTTCCCAAGGATAAATGAATAAAAATATTATGATTGAAATAAATGCTTCCAAAATACTAAATGTACACTGACTATTACTCTTTACTCTCTACCTGCCAGATCAAATCAATAACTTTCTAAACTTCTTCTTTCTAGTCTAAAACGTCTAATTTCTAGTAAACACCTACGGGCTTTAGAAATAAATAGGTGTGTCATAGAAATAATTCTTTTATTCATTATTATTTTTATTATGTCAGCCACATATATAATGGAAATAAAATTATTACATCATTACTATTTAGATACATATTAGAAATATAATCTATAAATGCATAAATAAATGTATAATTATAGACTGACTTACATTTAATATGTAATCGTCAATATAATAGTTAAAACAATGTGTGTACGTTGCAAATTCTTGTGTAAGTATTCTATTACAAATCATATTAAATTTCTTGAGATATTTGTCTTTATTTCTCTAAGTAGACAATTACGTAGAGTGCTCTTACTTAATAATGAATGGTAGATAAAATTAATAATAATTTATGTATGATTATATGTTGTACACATAAAAAGCACCCAATGAAGAAAAATGCATAAAAATGCAATATATGATACAATACCCTTATGACCAAGCGTGTACCGACCACATATGACATTAGCACTACATTGGTTCAATCCCAGTTATTTACTACGAGATAGTTGAATTTTCGCCTTGGCCCAGACAAATTTTATTACAAAACAAAATAAACTTCTTTGTCAAACTTACTAATGTATAATTATGTGGCAAAGTCATTGCAATTATGTAGATAGTTTAATATTTTAAGCAAAGTAAAAATCTGTTCTTAGTAAATTGTAAGGTGCACACATTAAAATTACTTCCATGTGAAAAATACATCAGAAAAATAAGAAATAAATAAAGACTAGCGACTTGATTTTCTTGCCAGGTGAGAAACTCGCTGACAACTGACAAATTAGTATTTCATAATCATTTTATTTAACTTCACTTTGTCTAATTATTCGTTAGAGAGAATATATCAGGCGACATCCATAAATAATGGAACTATAATGGTGCATTACTGGCAACAATGCCATAGACAATCTCGCCGCTTACCATAGATAGAATAGAAATGAATCAGCTACCGACAAGATTCATACCAGAAAGAAGCACGAATACTTTACACACCCCACAGAAGTGTACCAATTTAGTAATTACGTGAACAATTTGTACAAAGACATTCCATTTCACAAGTCTGTATACAGTGCACAACATATACCAGTGATTTTGCGGACATTTACAACATTCAAAGACTTTAGCGTGACATTCACAGATGTTGGTGGAAAAACATTGCAATAAATTTTGAATTTGATTTCGGTGATAAAGTTTTGAATATTAAAATCCAATTAGTTTTTCCACCAACGCGCGTTTTTGGCTAAGTCGTAAGGCATTCTAGTTCCACGAGAAAGGTTAACACAGTAAAGGTGCAGTAACATAGAATTTACTCAAATTATTCGGAAATAGAGGAATAACAAATAATTATCGATAGAATGCGATTACTTTTTCTTAAAATTGACATTTGTTGTAATTGAAACAAAAATAAAATGTTTTTTTTATATAAAAATATTTTTAATTGAAGTATAAAATAAAAAAAATTGTCCTGTATTCCAAATCCGTTCCTTCCTAATCCATCCCAGCCCAAAAACAGTACATAATGCGATTATGTCTTTATGTGAATGAAACGTTATTTAGACATTCACTCTTGAATTTCCTTCCTCTAAAGCTAAACTCGGAACTTTCCCGTTAAGTTAAAAACATGACAGCTGAACAACAAACGTCAATTCTAAACTATCTCTATCAATTTTTTTTCAATCCATTCATTCATGATTCTAATTCATTCTACAGTCCCTACAACCGGTCTATACGTATGCACCACCCTACATGTGAACCTTTCCCGTCCCCAGAACGTCGGGCAAGCAACACACAGGACCCAGAGCTCAGGGTCTAACCTCGTCGTGGTCGTCGTGCGCGGCGGGCGGGCGGCCGCGCGCGCGCGACTGCTTCATGATGTCCAGCGCCTACAACCCACGGTATTACCACACTTACTCTTGTCGATTCATAAAATATGACCAAATTTTGAAACTAGACAATCGATTTGTAAAAAAGAACTTTAATAGATATATGGCTATCAGCTCATCAGCTATCGACGATTTCATAAGGCAGAATTCATTGAAATATTGGTGAGACTATCATCGATTCATGGAGAATTCTGCCACCGTAATTTCAATATATGAACAAATGGGTTCATACATAGGTCAAATTTTATTGAAGTTTACACTGTCTACTCCTGATTTTGTAACTTGTGATACTATTAAATTTGCTCATAGAAATAAGCATGATAGGCTTATTTTGTAAACCACTGAGAATATTCCTACGCTTAGAATGATTCTATCAATTGAATTGCAATTATAGCGATTCTTTCTTTTGCTGCTTCAATAGTATTCATATGGAATATAATATCTAATATTTGTTCAGAGTTCAAACCTAATACAATACTTAATAGACTGACTACACGCACACAATAATAATTTATTATTCTATGACAGTATATATCAAATATATTAAATATGCATAGATCTACTGACCTGCTCTATATGAGAATACTTTTCCTGTCCAATTATTAATTAATTTTAATCGACTATTTCTAGACATATGCAATATATTAATTAAGGATTTTGAATATTACTACATATTTGATATTAGCTGATTAGTATATTAAGTACGGTCATTGACCTACCAATAAATATAGCAACAACATTAACAAAAAATAACGTATATTTCATAGTTAATATTGATGAAATATTATTATCTTCTATATATTTTACTGACACTGGTTTCTAGGTCATTAATTTTCACTCTTTCATTCAATTCGTCGCTCGGATACAAAGGTGGACCTCAGCTATTTTGTTGGTAGGTCAATGAATATGAAAATTAATCAAAACTTATATTAAATTTACGAGAACAGATGCGCATGTTGTTGTTTAACAGCTCTTGCTATTTTCGTGTGACTTACTTGCGGAGGGACGTGCTGGGCAGCGTGCAAATCGTTAAGAAAACGTTAATCGTGCTTCATGGAACATGAAGTATTTGAATAATAAACATAAAAAACAATATATATGTATAATGCTCATGTTAGTATGATAAAACGTGTACTTTCATGTTTAAATCTAAACTACTCGAAGAGAGTGAATAATAGAAACCTACAAATACTACAAATTGAGCCAAATACTTAAACGACTTGTGTTAAAAATATTGTGTGAGAATTTAATGGTCATATAATATGATAAATAAAAACTGACATTATAGTGTATAATTAATCTTAACAAGCAAAACTAATAGAGTAATACTATGTATTATAGAATAATAAAGCTAGATAAGTCAATGGGTATTTTTTTGTAAATATGAATATTGCGGCTCTGTTCTATTGTTAAGTATGAGGTTGTAAATTGTGGTTTATTGCGTATAATATGAGCAAGTATGGGGAAGTGTTAGTGTATTCCGGTATATGTTACCATATGAACAACGCATACGTTAACTATTAAGATAATCACATTCATTTACTTAAAATTTATTGGGGTTTGATCCCCAAGGGTTCCTTTCCACCATAGATATGCGACTTAGCTGGATGCGTGTTAAATCCATAAATAGAAACGCTTGATTTTGATCGAAAGACTTATCAATTTAAATTAGTAGTTTTAACACGCATCCTTAGCCTGGCTACCTTGCACATCTCTAATGGAAAGGTAGCCTAAGACTATTGTAGGTGTGAGTGTACGTATATGTAGCGTCAGCACGCGTGCACGTGTACGTGTGTGTTATACGTGCACGTGTGTGTTATATGTGTATGTGTGTGTTTCACGTGTAAGTGAGTGTTATACGTGTATGTGTGTGTGTTATACGTGTATGTGTGTGTTACAAGTGTATGTGTGTTACAAGTGTATGTGTGTTACACGTGTATGTGTGTGTTACACGTGTATGTGTGTGTTACACGTGTATGTGTGTGATACACACGTATGTGTGTTACACGTGTATGTGTGTGTGTGTGTGTGTGTGTATGGTAGCGTACCTCCTTGCGCGAGCGCAGCGCGCAGTCCTCGAGCGTCTCGGCGGCCTCGTACTTGCCCTGGCGGCGGTACAGCGCGCCGAGGTTCTTCAGCGTCGTCGTCACCGTCGGCGAGTCCACCTGCACGGACAATGTGTTCATTAGATCGTCACTACCATTCAACTAACATGCGCGATGCACGTTACTCAGAAAAAATAGTTTTGTCCTTAATAACAAACGAAATATCAATAACGACGTCATCGTGTGACAAAATTGTGCAAAACAATAATGTAGAAGCTAAAATAAAATCTAAATCAAAACTGACTGACATAAATTATTCATTCAAAGACAATTTTTTAAACTTTTTGTACATGTGTTCAAGGATCACAGAAAAACGACTCAATCAATTCAAAATACTACAATTGGAAACAACCTTAAATCTGCCATATGTTCACTTGTTATCTACAGGTCTAGGAAAGTCTAATCACCATCACCTAAGCATAATAGGTAAGATAAGCTCACCTTGGCAGCCTTGTGCCAACCGCCGTACTCGCCGTACGGAGCGTTCTCCTTCTGCAAGTGCTTGTTCTCCTCGCGCTCCTCGGCCACCTGCCAGATCGGCTTGTTGTCACCTGTTACACACACACACAGTTTTATATATGTATTATATAATCTGAGTACCACAAATATAGATTTACTGGATGTTTGTCTCATATAAGCCACAAATCGCTCTAAGGATAACATTTGAGCTTCATACGTAGACTTCTCATTCGAAGAGACTTGTTTAATACGTAGCGTTATAATTACAAACGCGAAACATATACGTGACGGACGGATGAGATAGTAAATAATACATTAAATGGGTTAATAAAGTTTTATCAAGAAGTTGAAGTTGAAATTTGGGACCATACTGAAAAATCCTTAACATATAATTTGATCGTACAATACCATGTCCAAACATAATTATGCAAGGATTTGAAAGTATTATTGTATTATTTACGTATTTTTGTAACATGTCTAAAAATGGTAAAACAAAATATATAACATCAAATACTTGCAAATTAAACAAATAAATAATATAAAAAAAAATGTGACACAAGTCGGGAAGGTGTGACACAATCGGTAGAAATAAAAACTAAAAATAAAACACTTCATTCATGTAATGTAATTAATTTGTAATAATGACTATCCCCTTTCCTACCTGTGCCACACATGTAAAAATCCAAACTTGTGTCACTCACCTATTTAGTCACTATTGTTACAACATGCACACCCCTCACACGCAATATAGGGTAACCAACTAAATCAAAAATAAAATAAAAATAATTTACAACAATCATTTAATGAACATATAGAATTCATAAACGTTATTTCGACTATATCAAAAGCGACATTTGCTGAAGGTACTATATATTTATTTTCTATTAATAAACGGTTAATACCAGCGTTTTTATCTTAGGCCCTCTACACATTTAAAATATTGTTTAAGGAATGGTTAATTTAATAGAAAATTATTTAGACACTGGTATTAGCCGTTTATAAATAAGGCAGAAAGTGTATAAAAATATAAGCACGCTGTAGTGCACGTCACTGAAAGATGCTCTAATACTGACTTATTTTTGGCAACATTGTAGTAAACGGTATCATTGTCATTTTTTTATTATTGAAATAGCAAACGAGTTTGCAGCTGTCATTCATCGACATTTATAACGAACCCTAAATCAAGACTGCAGCTTTTCCTGAAATCAGACAGATGCGTTGCTACCCCTGAGGACTATGTTGGAATGCGGGTTTTCCTTACCACATCCCTAAAATTAGATCAGAGCAGCGACTGGGACTTCTGCTATAAAGCAAACAGATGTAGGAGTCAAACCAGGAAGGAACGAAAGACGAAATAGTCGAACCTATTTCTTAAATTTCTTACCTTTTAATTTTTCATTGTCTGATATATCTGATATATGCCAAGCAAAAAGAATTTCCCTAACTTATCAATACAAAATCAATCACGATACAAAATCAATACGAGATATTACCAAAAACCTGAGTCATATTATGAACACCTTGAGCCTCTATTTAACTATGGGACGATTAAAGATATTGTATACGTTTCTATTTCATATGGTAAAACGATGGATTTGACTTTGTATTTTAATTCTATTTTAGTCATATAAATGCTTGGCCGAGTTGGTAACTACTAGATCCCGTTACCCATCTTTAGCATTAAATCTTACGCATTCAAGTCTCGCCCGATAATATACATACATCGACAAGAATACTATATAAGACCAACGTTAAACTGCAAAGGATTAGTCCAAGGTATTCTTTGCATTTTATACACAGCAAGACAATATGTAAGGCTTTTTATGAGCCCAACATTCTATATAGACGTATACAATATCTTTTTACGAAAAAGCTTCTATAGCACAATATAACTTAAATAACATATGCAAAATGACGCACAATACTCTTTTAAGTCTACTTTGGCAACAAGGTACTAATATATAGAATAATTTAAATATTTTAAATATATACTATGTAGGCACAGGTAACAAACAATTTAATTATTTTTATAGTAATAACATTACAAATTCCGTGCTTTAAATTGTCTATAAAAACTAATTCGAGTGTTGCAGAGTACTGCTGCTCTACACTTAACTATTTTTACAATGAACTTATATACAGGGTGTACAAATAATTTGGGAAATTGGAAACAGAATTCTTGTAGGTTTTATTTTAATAATTTTATAAAGGTCGTATGAAATCATAAACATGTTTACTTTAATTTATAAGGAATGTTAATTATTATTTAGGAAATTTTGACACTATGAGTATGGTCAACGACAACAAAATTGGAATAAGCAACACAATGCTAGGAAATACACATTTTAAATAAAAGCTCTTACAAAAAAAATGGTACTACCGTTTCTTTAAATTAAACCTCATGCGTATTATAACATTATTATTAATAACGAATTTCACAACACCCTGTACATTTTTCGAATATATTTTTTCATACATTTTTCATTTTATTATAACAATCTTCCAATTTCCTTTTACATGCAAAAGGCAATAAAGATTGTTATGCGTCTAAACTACATTTGTCTTGACTCAATGAAACATAGCAGTTCCACAGCCAAGGTTGAAATTTAGGCGCGCGATAGTGCAATGGCAAAGTTATTTCTAAATAAAAAGCATCTCAACTTAATTTAACATAAACTGTCACAAAATCTGCTCTTATAATCTTAATATATAAAACAATTTATTAAGTGTATTCCATCTCACTATTAATTTGACTACTTAATCAAGTTTTAAAGGAAGACTTTTGGACTGTGTCAATAGATCATTGTAACATTAAATTATATTTTTTTCTGTAGATTTGGCAAATAAGTATTGTACGATAAGATTTCTATTTATTTCTTTCTCTACTCTGTTTAATCTAGTACTGTGAAAATTACTCGAAATAGCTTGAAGCAATTAAACATGTCATGATAAAAAATATAATAGGCCTTTTAAAACTAAACTGTTTGCAACTAAATCAATGTATAAACATATTGCCAATTACAGAAAACATAATAAGTAGTCATGTACAGGACTCTACACGAACTCATAAATAAAATATATAAACGTTAGTCACCTCCACTTCATAAGGCAAGACAAACATACTAAATCTACGAAAAACATTCGAGTATTCACCAAATGCAAATAAGAGATCTCCGGGAAGAAAAAGACACATTGCCATTAAGTGGAAAGTTGAATTGAAAAAGTCCTAACTTAACAATCATGCAATATATTTTTTTGTCATTTCACTTTGTTTCTCTAGCTACTATTTACACAAAATATATGTTCCGAGGACAAATCTAGCGAAAATATTGTGACACAATATTGTGGTGGGAATTTTCTTTAGGATAATATTCACTACATATTTAAAACTAAAAAAATACATCAGTTACGTTATATTCGTTATTATGGAGTTTAATTCAATGAACACATGCTTTCAAAGTTATTCTAATCGTTGCCATGGTAACACATAAAGACAAGAATAGAATGAGTACTACATAATATTATGGATGATAACCCTCCTTTTGCAGACGGGTCAAAAATTTTCATTTATGACAAAAGGAGATATGTATATTATTATGAAGACTGTACTTTATAAGGCAAACTATCTATACAAATATGTAATAATAAGACCCACAGTGCAATATTTTCGCTAAACTTGTACGGAACTACAAAATAAAGTCGCCTTTATAATCAAAATCTTAAAAGCGAAATAAACATAAGTCAAAATAGTACACATTTATTAAATATATCAAAAATAAAAATAAATAATTGCATTCTCACTTGTCTATGGTAAGCTGCTAATAGGATTTTGTGCTTTGGTCCTTTCAAATTGTATTTTTTTTACTTTAAATCCTCCACCTTATTGGAGTAGATGAATGGCAAAATCAATCCCATAAGAACATATTAATAATTTATGTATAGATAAAAGTATATTAGCAATTTTACATAAAAAAAAGTTATAACGTAAGATTTACTGTGCGAGGTTTGACTGAAGTAGAACTATTTCTGCCTTTTAAGCGGTTCTTGCATTGTTTTCCCATTATTTATCACAGTTGGCATAACAGCTTTGATATCAATCAGTCTCAAGTAACTATGAACTTCCGAGGTATATCAAAAACAGCAACAGAGGCATTATATAAATTACCATTTAAAGTGGAATACAATGGTCGATGCACACGTCAGACACACAATAAGTTTGTCCAAAAAAACAAATAGGGACAACTCGACATCAATATAATATAAGACTTCAAAACAATATAGAATACACCCAACATATTTATGTTATTTAAAAATGTGAAAGATGATTTCTATAATATATTGCTATTATTGAATAGTCCATATAAAAAATATACTCCACCAGATTTTAGTGAAATCGGTTAGTACATAACTGAATGATTTACATAATTCGTGACGGACTGACGTGTGCGCATCAAACTTAAAATGTATGCCATTCATCTACCAGACACAGATCACAAATAAACAGAAACACAGTTTGAGCAAAACAGTCGCCTGTATAATATAGTACTGTAATATTTTATATCATACGTTATAGGAATAGACATTGCACTTCTTCTGATAATGTTAGTCCGAAGACAATTTATACAATACGTGCGGGGTGGTTTGTTATTTTTTGGGTTTTTTTAGTGACGCTATATATTCTGAAATGGTAAACAGAAAAAATAATGTCAAGCACGCAAATATAAAACAAATTCTAACTACAAAAATAAATTATCAAAAATAATAACGGAAGCTCAATCCAACTTTCACAATTTAATTCAAACCTTGTTATATGAAAATGATAATTTATTATTGTATCTAATTTTATCAATTAAATCTGAATGTTGGAAGAAACTTCGTATAATCTTAAAACAAGTGTGTAAGAAGCAAAGGTTTTGAATTTAAAGTAAAAAATAAATTGTACTTTATTTAATAAAAAGTAAAATTTTATGTATAATTTTGTATATATGTCAGATCTTATAACTTCCCTATTAATTTAAGTGTATTTTTTTCTTATTAATACTCTATTATTATTATCACATTTATAATTTGTGATTAGATCATTTAAATCCTTTGGTGAAAACTAAAACTTATAAAAATATTAATAGATCTATCATAGTATTGTAATTATTTATCACAGAAATACCATAATATTTTCCCCATCTAAATTAACACTATGTTAAAATCCTTTTACCAAATTCCCAAAAACCCTAAGTCCTAACACATGGTAAAACCTTCAAAAAGCCGTAATATTTACGTTACTAAGTGTTAAAATTTATCAAAACCATTATAATATCATGAAAACGGGGCAATGACCGTAAAAAATGGATAATCAATAGATTGTCAATCAGTGTGGTAGAAATGTACTTCAGTTATTCTAGGTCAGATCTTTCTCCAACTCTTACTGTTGGCGGTGCCAAACTCATACTAAGGTGAAGGTAATTGATAGTAGATGGGGCGTATGAGACTAGAAAAGGCAGTAATGAGGCTAGATAAAGATTAATAAGGCGAAGTGAGGATGTTAAAGTAACATCTGACTACGTGAGAAGAGATGGAGATAAATGGATGGGGGGAACAGGTGGGTATTTGCGGAATGGTGGGGCAATATGGAGCTACGTGAGGGTAGATGGGGGAAGAGCGAGGAAGCTACCGGGATCTACGTAGAGAGATAGTGTCGCAGTACATGTAGCGCGGTGTGCCACAGCCAGGCGGCCAGGCAGGCCAGGGAGGGGGG